>OMNV01016081.1:32143-54177 GCA_900303265.1 Brotula barbata | reverse complement strand
GGGGGGGGGGGTCAATGAGTGACATCACCTCGCTGCGACAGTTGCCTTTTTGCACGGACTTTTGCCGAACTGCTGCTATTAGGTAATGCAAAACTACAGATTTTCAAATGAAAGACAACCCACTTACTTATCTCTAATGATGTACAGTATCCAAGACGCCAGTTTTTCAGCTGATGCTGAGCCCCAATGTCACCGCAGTGTTTGCAAAGCCACCGCAGATAATTTCATACAATTCTATTTCCATTTCGTTTTCAGTGATAATTTATTCGTAGAAAATTTAAGACAAATCCTATTTATCTGCTAATTATCCATAATGTCCGTCAGTATAAAATGTAATGTGTTGGTAATATGCTCACGTTTTGCTCACAATGTCTTAATGCTGCAATCTGTGTTTGTCAAAGATGTGGCATTTGCACAATAGTTATTTCTATTTTTATTTAAAAAACAAAACAAAAAGCTCCCCACACATCTTGCTGTGTGCATTTTTGTCATTTATTTCCCAGCCTTTGTTTCAAAGGGCTATCACAGGATACTGTGGTCATGGCATCCATTTCTACTCTTCCATTTGTTTTCCATGATCAGGGGATGGAGACTTATTCTGCTGCCTCGCTAAATGGAAGATGCTTAAAATAAAAGCGCCAGCTAAAGGGCTGAACTGTGAAACACAACTCAAAGGCATATGGACAAACATGTAATAAAAAATTTAGACAGACGTCTGTATGCTTGGCCGACTACTATAACGTCACCCTGGTTGATTTTCTGATTTTCTGCGCATTGATTTCAGTCACATGTAGAGAGGCACTCAAAGAGAAAAGGCCATTTGTTTTCTGTGAAAGCTAATGAAACATGCCATCTTTATAACGCAGAAGTAATTGTTTCCTCTTAATGAATATAAATGGATCCATTATCACAGCTCTCTTTGTTTTACAATGGAAGGCTGAAAAATAAATTGGACAGATACAACCTACTGAAACATGGCCCCAGCTGCATTTTCTCAGATAGTTGTCACTTTGCATTGAGTCAAGCTGGAGGAAGTTGCAAAGCGTACTCAGTCTATACATCTGACTAAATCCAATGTGATGGACACATACCTGCAGAATATCACATGTGGTTCAATGACTTTATCGCACATTGTTTGTCATTATGTCATTATGACTGTGGGCCATCCACGGACTGCATATTTGCCACCAGCCCTCTATTATTTACACCACAGTGCAAAGTGGAGGCAAACTGGAATTGATTCTGTCTGATTACACAAACGCACAGCTTTCACACAGAGAGGCCCGGAGCAGGAGCACTTAAAACACACGTCTGGTCATTTATCCACTTAGACCCAATTTCCTCATCTTTATACATTCGACCAGTTGATTCTGGCCAAAATCTTATCAATTGCTTTATTATGGGCATGTGCCATTTTGCTTGCCCAAGTGTAGTTTTCTATGGCAGTCTTGAAATATACTTAAAACTACCCAAATCTTGTCCGTTTTAATGCATTAATATGTGGCATATATAACATATTGATATGCATTGATTATATTTGTTATGCACACATTTTTAGGTTTCAGGGAGAAGAGCATCATTTAATGTCCCACAGTGTTGCCTCTTATACGGACTCAATAACAATCATGTGGATTAGAACTGTCACAACCAGACAAACACTTAATGTGTCCTTAATTGTAGTGGTGAAGTCCAAGGGAAAAGGTTTTTCATGGGCAATCCATCTCCTACCTTTTATCTGCCTCATTTCACCCACTGACAGAAAATAGCAATAATCTCTCTGTTTGCATCTTATGTTCTTCTTCAAGCACGCCTTTCACATTATGGTGGAGGTAAGAGCAGTTTAATTGACGCTGAAACACAGTTCCCCTCCTTCTTTTGGGTTAAGAGCTTGGAATGAGTTCTCCACCTCAATCCCTGACCACCATTTTGTTATTCTTTGCTTTTTGACAGCGTCTCTTGTTTACTCAGTTTGCGCCACACTTCTGTTTTTTATTGTGCCTGGGTTTATTGCATGGATGGATGTCTTTTGTGTTTCCAGTTGAAAATGCATTGTGCATGGTGGAAAGTGGCCTTTGTGGCTCAGAATGCAGCTCCCTTTTTGTGTGAATGTACACCTGTGATGATTGTGTAATTTATTGTGCGTTGTATGACCTAGTTTCACCGTTATCTACCAGACATATGGCTCAACATGTTTCCCATGCAGAAAGACGAAAGTGGTGAATGGTTTTCTTTGTTGAATCCAGACACATAAAGCAGAAAGTTACATTTGGCTGAAGTAGGATGATTTGGATGATATTAACCATCCAAATCATAGTGACAGTACAACAGAAGACTTAGTTAGTAGTGCTGTCACAATTGATTATTTTGAAAACTAAATATTAGTCTAGTAGTCAATATTTTATATAATCTAATATGCATATGCTAAGATACAAATTCCCAGTAGACCATCATGATTCTGCTAATATCATATGGATATGATATAGCAATAAATGGTGAATTGACAAAATACAAAAAAACGAAAGCACCTTGAAGATAAAGTTACGGAACGGAATAAGAATTCAAGTGTGCAAAACAAGCTTAGCTTAGCCCACGGTCAGGTGCGAGTAGTTGATAAGAATTTATTAATTGTGACAACCCTAAATTGTAGACACAGAAGCTTTGCTACATCTCAATAAATAATGTTGTTTGACACATGGATACGGTCTTTAAATAATATTGCAATATCTTTAGGATAAATTGCTATACACAGTATATATCTGGATATTTTGAAATCTCCTCTGAAGCATTTCATGAATGCTCGATTTAACCCTTTGATGCATACACTATTATGATTATTCTAGTAATACCTACAACATGTTTCCATTAAAACATTCTTGTTTAAAGGGCATAACGACTCAATGATTGCGTCAATGCATTGATTTGAATTCAAACAATCCAACTACATCTATATGTAAATGGAGCTCTGTTTCATCTCTTCACATACACGTAACATTACATTGTTGGGTAACTTGGACTATGAGTATATAAGTGGAACTTCGTACAAGTCCCTTACTTGAGCAATGCATCATGAGAAATATTTTATAAAGAGCAGTGGGTGTGACAGACTTTGAGGAATCTTTGGTTAATAATTTTTGGCAAAATAGTAACTATATCGATTTCAGTTCGAGGAATTGTATCACATTGCTCTAAATGAACCAATATTGTCCTTTTATCACATCGCCAATGATGTATTGTGATGCATATCGTGTTGCTGTTAAATCAGGTCGTTACACCCCAATTGGAATAATTTTAAACTTGCATGCAAAAAGTGGTAAATCACAACTAAGTCTACAACTAAGTCTAAGTCTAACATTTACTGTGACATGCATCAGTCGGGTACTTGTCCAGGACATGAAAATGTACTGAATTGGTCTGGAATTGGTTCTGAAAATGTGGATTAAATATATATACACATGTATACTAGTAGACCAAGTTAACTAACAACTGAGTAACAGTAACATAACGTTGCTGAGCTTGTGTGCGTGATGTCGCCCACGCCCCCGTGGTGACACAGAGGAGAGGACAGAAACTCAGCGTGACCGTAAATGACGGCAATACCCATAGAAAGTCTACGCTGAAATGAAATGCATGTACATTAAGTTGGTAATTATCATAGATACACAGTCTCTACTGTGTTTCGCTGTCACTTACGGTCCTACTGAATTTCTCTCCTCACCATGGGCGGGGCTGCTTCTCTTCACACATGAAGCATAACAGAGCTGGTTAAAAAAAATTATACGCGATGTTTGTGATTTAATAATTTACTGGATCCCACGTAGAAGAAGCTACGATACATTGAGTTTAGTCGATATATTGCCTACCCCTACCTAGACACAGGATAAACCGAGACAGGTCTAAAGTGCTCGTTCTGGTGTAACTCATGAAGTTGTAACTTGAATAGGGTATGGGAGATGGTTGAGGGTTGGGAAGAATGGTGTGAAGCAGCAGATTTTGTTTTCCTGTTTCCTGTGGTCTGCTGACTAAGTGTAATGTGCCCCCGCTTGAGGCCTTGGCGCCCTGTGATCGGACAAGGGATCCGATGACTCCCAAGGGAGGCCTGGCCTGGTCTGGCTGGGCTGGGCCGGGCCACCTTAACTGGCCAAAGCCCCGGAGGCAGGGAGGATTTACAGGAAAAGCACAAAGAAGAACAACAAGAGTTCATAGGAAATTCATTTAGACCAGAATTAAATGCCAAATATGTATGGGAATGCGTTTTCAGGTCACATTTGGAGATGCTGAATCATGTTGCAACTTGAGACAATGTTACAATGAGGTGTCAGACCATCACCATCCAACCATCAGCCCATCTGTTTTCACTTGTTTTCCCAAATCATGGTGAGATTCAGCTACTTGTGTTTCAAAGTGCAGGAACTGTGCACAAATCTTCTCTTTTCTGAAGACTGGCTGATGACCTGTAGTGTAACCTTGATCACGGCTGGTATTTCCAGCCTTCTAGACACCTTCAGTGATCGTTTTGTCACCCACATCGTGATTACAGTCACTTTCACATATTTACAATTTGTCTTGCTTTGTAACACATAGCAATGCAGACCAAAATAGACCACAGAAAAGGCTCCACATTACATGTCAACATCATCCGCGGAACTTGAAGGACTTTAAACGCACAGCACAATTAATATGGAAACATGTCTTTGGGATGTTTGTGCAGACAGACTGACGACTTCCACTGTAACCTGGAACAATGCTGGCACGGAGTCTTTGTCGTTCAACGGACATTTTTTTGGCCACACTGTGATCAGCATCTGAGCTGTGCTAATTGCCAGTCTCAGAAATGTGCTGGAATTTGTCTCAGACAATTCTGCCCAGTAAATGACCCTTTGATGACCATTTCCTCATTCAGTTAATAAGCAAAATCCGAGTCTCCTACTCTGCTAAGAACAATTTGTATGCTGGAATTGTTTTTTGCTAAAATGTCTGCAGACTTAATGATGACATACATTTTAAAAGAAGCCCTTCGCTGCTCATGGTTTCAAACAAACCATTGTCAGAAGTAAAAATCACATACAAACAGATTCAGTTGTCTTGGTCACGTTTCTGCAGACTTATTGATATCTAGCATTGTAAGAAAAACAGTTATGGCACAGAGGGAATCCTTTAATAACTGGTTTTAAGTCAACAACATCATCAACAATTTAGATATATATTTCATCTATACAGTGTATACTGTGTAAATCCACATACCTTGGTTATGGGGCCGATAAATATTTCCCATTGTCATTTTCTGGCCTTAGCGGCTTTTCACATTTGCTGCAACTTTACATTTGTTGCTAGCAGTGTTGTGATGAAGACATTTTACCCCCTCTTACAGTCACACTGTGAAAACAGTTAAGGTAGACGCTAGGCCAGGGCAATAAAATGATTGATGTGTTCCGACGATAGACACTTAATCTAAAGTAATAAGAAAATAGTAACATTAAAAAGTCCAGTAGTTTTCAACGGTACTAAAGTATACATGTGACTTTTGAAAAGCTGATTTATTGCCTTAATGGAAGTGTAATGATTAAGTTTTAAAAGCATGTAAAAAGTTCAGGTTTGTCGCAATATATAATTTCATGGATGACTGCTAAATGCAAAGTTTCTAAAGCCATCTGTGGTGGCACAGAACTGCCTGTATTCCCTTTAACGTTGTCTACTGTTGGCACATTAAACATCTAAACTGAGAGAAACAAGATCACAGCACATTCAGTGCCAGTTATTATTGAAGTTCACACCAGAGGAGAGGGCTGCATCTGAAATTACAACCTGCCAAGCACCAAAACTCACTCACCACCCTGGACAGGACACAAGTTTTTGATGCAATGATACCAGTATAATTAATTTATATGCTATCCTTAAGAGAAAGCTAGTGGCTGCTGCAAACCGGTGAATGGTTGTTGTCATGGGTGTAATGATTCATCTATTGCATCGATTTAAATTCCAACGATCCAACTACATTGATACGTAAACAGTAACTTCTAGTGTGACTTGTATCGATTTAAAATCATTTGCAATGCAAAGAATCGATTGTATTGATACTAAGAAATTGTATTTGGCGCGACAAATGTTGGTTATGGTGGATGTATTTTTCACACTCTAATGGTAAATAAAATGTTATATCTCAGCTAGGAGCTAGCAGCTAGGAGGGTGGAGATTATTCTATCAAGCTCTCATGCTGCAACTTTCAGTCTACTACACATGCACCGGTTTTAGAGAGAAGACGAGATGATGATGGCTAATACAAGACTGTACTTTGTAACAGTTTTAATCACAAATGCCATTAAAAATAATTCTGTACAAAGATAACATGTATCTGAGTTGCACTAGTGTCATATCTGTAAAAATCAGCAAAAGAAACATTACTGTATTGATCGGAATATAAAACAAGTCAAGACTCATTTTTCGACTCATTTTTGGAAAAAGATTTACATCCTGGATTAAATTACACTTTTTGTCTTTTTTTTCTCACTAAATTTTTATTGCACTTATTGTACAAGTGTAGTTGTTGTCACGTCAGAGACACAGCGCAACCCGCAGTCGAGACTATGATTATTTATGTTGTTTGCCTCATTTATGTGCACTTCACTTTAGCACAGGGTGAGACTTTCTATTGCATTTTGCTGGCACTGAGTTTCACCACTCAACACACAAACATGTGAATATGAGAACCAATATCGTCTTGTATCGTATCGTCAGCCATGCATGGTGATGCCTGTCATTCCATTGTTAAAACTTATTGTTACTCCCCCTAGTTATTATGCTTAGCTCCTCACCAAGCTATGCTGTTTCAACTTTTCCTTCCATTGCTGTCTGTTAAACTGTAACTGAAACAGTGTTGCGTCAATGTGGCAGGAAAGAAATTTTAACTTACAAGTGAGCAAGATTAAAATTCAAACTCAGCCTGCTCTCCTCCTGTTTGAATGTTTCATTTAGTGTTGGCAAACGCCGAGTCGGTGAGCCACAAGTTACATTTCACACAGTTCTCCTTGAGAGCTGTGACGTGTCTGCTGTTTGGATTCCATCTGTAATCCGGCCCCAGCACCATCGTGGGTAATTTTGTCTGTCGTTTGGCTGGCATTTGTTGTGACGGATGTAGAGACACCAGGTCTACCTCGCAGCTCTCTGTGAGAGAGAAGAGCCTTTAGGCAAACGCACACCAGCACTCACTCAAATCCTCCTTTCCCCCAAATCTCACTGGCCCCTGGCCAAAACCTCACATTGTGTTAAAAGTCTGAGCAACTGACGTGATGTCAATGCACCAAGAACAATATACGCCAGAAACCTCATTGGCTTGATTGTTCAAATGATTTATTATTGACTAATGGGGATCATTATGAAACACAAAAGGTGTTGTTACGATTGATTATTGACCTTAAGATTCATTTTCATGCTCTCTCATTTTGAGTTTATCTTTTAATTGGGCTCCTGCAAAATCATCTTCACACTAAGAGAATAGAACAGCATCATTTGTGCAAGATGCTGCAGTGTCCTTAAGCTGGAAGGTCTATTGCAGCGATAATAGATATTTTGAAAAATAAATTATTTTGCTTCCTGGAAAATTGTGTCAAGGTGAAAGAGGTTGAAATGAATACAACACAGATTTCTAGATTTGAGGAAAACCAGTGATAGAAATTTCAAATGTATAATTCTAGCTGCAGGACCTGTTTTTCTTGCGTGTGTACTAAAGATTAATGTGCATGACAGCAGTTTAAGTATTTGTTTTGATAATTATTAAACCCATAAATGCTATTAAATGATGTACACTCGGCTTTTGTCACAACAATCTTGTCAGGACTTGCAGAAAAAAAGCTGAAGTCCATTTTCCCAGTTTCATTACTCATGCAGTGAAATACATTTTGCCTCTGCCAGGTTGTCCGACTCCATCTCATTTCCTACTCACTGAGAGTGGTTTCACACAGAATGTCATAAATGTTTGCCGTTTTTGAAAAGATTATTTTTGGCATTTCTGCTTTATTGTGATAGGTACAGTAATGAGAGAGACAAGAAGGGCAGGGCAGTGAGAGAGGTGATGATATGCAGCAAAGGGCACAGGTCGGAATTGCGCCTGATCTGCTGTGGTATGGGGCACACACTCCACAAGGTGAACCACCATGTTTGCCATTAAGACAGGATGGCTGCTCAAATTTATACAGTAAATAATTGCAAAGGTGACGTGTGCCTGTGTTGTAATTTATCCCTTGAGTCTCAATTTCAATAGGTTTTATCCCTCAGACCATGACAGAATATAAAGTTTTGTGTCACTCTAATGCAGTGGGGCAAAGGAACAGAGTATGTTTACTCATGCACCAGTGAGGTACAGGTAGATGGGAGACAGATTCAGATTTTACATTCAATGCAAGCAAATTATATGATTATATCCATTAAAAATCACAGCTGGATACAGGACCATTACTCGTACTGTAATGGAGCAATTTTTTTCATTGTGTTCAGTATGTTGAAATAATTCCATGGGCCCTGGGGTTTTTTAACTTGCTGTAGCTTATCAAGCACCAGGTACAACTTCAGTTCAAGTAAAAACATGAACATTGCCGTCATTGCAGTGAGTCTTTCTTTTTTCCTCTTCACTGACAGCAGCAGTGTAGAGGAATATTTAAGATATCACAGCAGTTTGCCAGCGCTTATCTGGTTTCATCAAAGGCAGTCATCAGTCACATCTTAGTCGCTCTCCTCTACCTTTTATCCTTTTGAAATGTGAATCCCTTGCTGCATGCTTCGATTTAACCTCCCACCCACCCCTCCTCTCTTTTTCTCTCCTCTCTCTCTTTATCCTCGCTCGCCCTCTGTTCTTCCCTGCGAAGTCACATGTGAGAACGATCAGCCTAATCCCGATCACCAGCTGTGTTTAACCCACTTTAGATTTGGAACGCTTTGCTTCCTTGCGTTTGCTTTTGTTTGTGTGGGATTATCATGGAACCACGCATGTGGCTTGACCTGGCAGTTCCAAATGCAACTCATTCATGTTAATGCATCATCTGTTCACTCAATTGCTATTCCGATGGTTTTAGGGGATGAGGTACATTGCTCTGGTTTAATTGAGGGTAGAATCTTTCCAGGCCCATTTTCTCCTCAGCTGATTTTTCAAACACAAGCAAATACTGTCCATTCCCATGGAAATTAAATGAGTTTACAATGAATTAACCTGGACACTGCTTTATATGTAACTTCCTCATTTCTGGTGATCTCCACATTAATAATAACATGACTAAATTGAATATGCTGAACACTGAAAACAAGACTTTCGAAAGTGCTCCAAGAATTAAATAGAAGTAAAATCATAAAATTAAGAGAATAAGTAGAGTAGCCTTTTGAACTCTGAGCTAACCACCAATGAAATTTTATTTTGAATTGCAGTGAAAAGATACCAGAAGTATTAGAATGTATTATGGGGAACATAATATAATTATTAGTAATGTGAAGTAAATAAATTTATACTTTCAAATAAATATGATGAATAAAATAATAAATTAGATTAAAATGCCCTTGCTGTAAAAATTAAGGCTTACAATTAGATTTTCACAATTCTAAATCAGAAAAGAGATGTTAGGCCTTTTCTATATAAATGACTGTGGTATACTTGATTATTAATGGGATTAAGATGATTCCGCTGGCCTAAACAAGGCAGGCAGCTTGTCTCAGAGCCAGAAGCCTTATCATCTTAAGTGTGAAACCAAGAAATAGAATAAAATTACTGAAAACAACAACAGCTAACCTTTGTCTTCCTACTTTTTTTGCTCTTGTTCTGCAGGATCCAGGTCCCTCACCCCCATCCCCCGTATTGGGACACAAGCCACTGCAGCTGATCGAATTGAAAGCCAGAGGGCGCTTTGGTTGCGTCTGGAAGGCCCAGCTGCTTAATGATTATGTAGCTGTGAAGATCTTCCCTATTCAGGTGTGATACTGGACTCCACGGGACTACACATTGAATTTCTGCTTTTGTTCAATGTAGTGTAGTTAACCTTTCTCTGTCTTGATCCTTGCGTAGGACAAGTTGTCCTGGCAGAACGAATACGAGATTTACAGTGTGAACGGCATGAAACACGACAACATCCTCCACTTCATCGGGGTGGAAAAGAGGAACAACAACCTCGACTTAGAGCTGTGGCTCATCACCACTTACCACGAGAAGGTACGCTGCTAGGGGAGTAGGTTTACTACCAATCAATAACCAAAGTTGAGTCTTATTATTATTTACTTGATCCATGCTATTGATATAATAATAATAATTATAATAATAATAATAGACTTTTGTTTCTATAGCACATTTCTGAATAATGTTACAAGGTGCTTTACATAGATAAAAACCAGACAAGAAGAACATGAGCACAGAGGAAGTAAAAACAAAATGAGTAAGATCAAAAATAAAAAAAGCAAACTGTATAATAAAACCTGTTGAATATTACCAAAATATTTCAGAAAGAAAAAGATTTTAAGAAGAGATTTAAAAGGAGCTAAAGACTTAGAGTGAGTTCAGATGGCACAGAGTTCCAAAGTGTGGGGCCTCTAATAGCAAAAGCCCAGTGACCCTTTGTCACAAACTGTGATCGAGGAGTAACCAACAGTGCTCCATCCGCAGATATCAATGGTCGGCGAGGGTCACACCAGGTCGCTAAGTCTGCGAGGCACTTGGGGGCTTGGCCATTTAAAAGTGAGCAATAAGACTAAAAAATCTATAAGAAATCTAACCGGGAGCCAAAGTCGGGCTCCAAGCACAAAGGTGATGTGGTAATGCCACTCCGTCCCAGTAATTAGTTGAGCAGCGGCCTTTTGTACCAACTGGCCGCGGTGGACAGCACGCTGCCCAATACCTAAGTAAAGTGCATTAAAGTAATCAAGTCTAGAGGAGATAATAACTGATAAAAGTGAGTGTAGCATAAAAATTAAGAAGTATGTTTTGGTTATAAATAAGCTGGCCAAAAGAGAGCATGTAAATGACGAATAGGAGAGGGCCAAGAACAGTGCTGTGAGACACCACAACTCAGCTGAGCTCTGGTGGATGTAGAATGAACCCAGGGAGACAGAAAATTGGAATTGTTCATTTGGAAAGGTAAGTGTGTAGTAGGCTGAGAGACTTGGGTAGGAATCAAGGGCAAGGCTCTCAATGCTGTTAGAGGATACAATGCTTAATTGTATCAAAGGCCGCACTTAAATCCAAAAGAACTAAAAGTGGACAGACACCTCTCTCCACAGTTAGCAGAAGGTCGTTAACTTTAACAAGGGCTTTCACAGTATCATGAGGTGCTCTGAAAATAGAAACTGTTGAAAACACTATCATTGTTCATAAAGGTGATCAGTTGAGATGATATTACTTTCTCCAGAACCGTAAACCATAAAAAAATATAGTTTGGAGCTTGGTTTGTAGTTAGTTAGGGAAAGGTTTTTTTTAGCAAGGGGTGAATGATGGTACATGTGGCATGCCAAAACAAGCTAGCAAGCTGTGTCGAAAGTTGGAGTTAAGATTAAAGAAGAGACTGCTAAAGAAAAATGAACACCTTTGCAGTGCTGAACATTTGTCACGTTCTCTATGTTCTCCTGTTGGTACAAATGAGATGCACAGTATCTCTGATGTTCACGGTGATGTGTGAAGATGGTTCATGATTACAATGACCTATAATATCTGTTTTAGTATATAAATCTAGTTAGAGGAGTAGGCTGATCTTGCATGCTTGACAGCTTTCTGATAAGCTGACATACAGTATGGGTTTCAAGGGAAGAATGTGTTAACTCAAACTTGTTGAACTTCCATTGACATTCATATTTTCTGCAGTCTCTGAAGTGCTCCGGTGTGATCATTCACGCAGGCAAGGTTATTTGATTACTGTTCTCTAGTTTTTAATGGTGCGATTTAGTTGAGGATGGATACCAGAGTTGAGGATACAGGAGTGTAAAGTAAAGTAGCGACTTGGAGTAGCAAGATTAAGTGGAACATTAAAAACAATACATTTATGGTCAGCTATAGGCATATCACCATGTAAAGACATTCGGGAGTAAACCAGATGAGAGTACCAGGTTGAAGGTGTGACCTTTAAAATGTATGGTCCTTTTAACACATTGAGTGAGGCTAAAAGAGTCTAAAAGATTTAAAAACGGTTTGTGGGTGGGAACATACAGGAATGTTATGACCGCAAAGAAGATGTTATCTGTCATATTTAGGTAGGTGCTGTCAGAGGTAAGGGAAGAGACACAGCCTTATAGTGAATAGGGTGCAAATCATTATGGATTAAACCTCTGGATATGTCTTACGGACAAGAGGCAATATGCCTATTAGTGGTCTGAATGGGTAATATTCCCGGTGAGAGTTGATGACAGGTGAGGCTAGTGGAGGGAGCTAGTCAGGAAAACAATGTTCTGTATTGCCACTGTAGTGGAGGAAGTAAATAGTCAATCTTGTGGAGTGGACTGCACAGCTTACGGTAGGTTATCCATTAGCATTTTAGTACCTAGCGTGTTAGGATGCAGTCCTTAAGATGGCAAAACACCTCAAAAACAGATCAAAATTGTCAATAAAACCCATATTGTGAGCTCTGCAGGCATATTCTAGCCAGCCATGGAGGCTGAGGATTCTGCTAAAACGCCCTGCATCACAGACTGGTGTGAAGATAAGTCATCTCATTCAGCTTCATCGTTTGTCCCCACATGAACTATGACTCAGTTAGTAGAGGAGCAGAATGATCGCTTCAGCCCTGGGAGCCGATTCAGGATGTCTTGAACCGTGGCTCCAGGGAAACAGTGAGTGGCTGCATTCCTTTTTATCCAGACGTTCCTTTTTATGGAATCCTGTACTATTAATGTGGTTGGGGAAAAGAGCGGTCGACGAGATGATGGCTGTGGGGTTCAGTGACCAGAGAGAGCATGATCTGTTTCTGCAATGCGTGAAGGAGTCGCCGACTGAGGATGGGGTGTCTGGGAAGGCAGGTGATGTGAGGAGGGAGTGATATCTGACCTGTGAGAAGTGTTCCCGGTAAACTCAGGGCAACGGAGAGAATCAGAATGCGAAGAAGAACCTCTTTCATCATCCAACGACGAGAGGAGGATATTGTGCGGGATGATGGCCATTGATTTGGCTTCACAGTGGAGAGGCGAGCTGCCAAACACTGTTAGCCACCGGTGGAGAGGAAGCAGCAGTGTTGGCAGGGGCTGTTTTCAGAGACGAGTTCAGGTCAGGCTGACAGGGAACTTCAGCAGTATTTGTTGGGTGGGCCGGAGTATCCTCACACAGGCCCAGGAAGCGATGGAAGAGGCCTAATTGAGGCGATAAGGCAGCCCCATCCTCTCTTGCGTCTCTCTGCCCAGGACAACTGTTGGTTTGGTGCTGAGCAGGAGTAAAGCCGTGGACTAGTGGAGGAATCCCAAAAAATGGTGTCCTGGATTGTTGTGCTGAGAGAGTCAGTCTGTTTGGTCTGCCCAAAAGCCAGGGCCATGTAGCTGATCAAAAGAGAATCTGTCCGCAGTTGTTCATTGGAAAGCCGTCGCATGTTATCCTTAGGGTCAGCAATCTTTTTGTTAGCCCCCTTGTGCAGTACACAGTCCTCACAGAGCATGGTTGGCATGATTAGTTTAATAGGAAGGATAGGCTAGCCTAGTCACTAAGCTCAAAACAAATCACATTAAGATAGTCAATGGTGTGCTTCCTATTTAGCATACACCCACTCTTAGAGTTCATTCCAGATCCAGATGTCTGCTGCGTTATATCCTCAACCCAGTTAGCATGGACCAGGGCTGTTACAATATACTGTTATTGCCAATAACTGTGATATTTTAAAAAGTGAAATATTGATATCATGGCAAAAAGACACGTAATCGTGTACATAATCTAGCGCTCCTTGAAATGATTTCCGTTTGGAGGAGAAGGCAGACGAGAGTGAGTCAATAAACTCACACCTGCAAAAATGTTAGCACAACAGTGTAGGCGTTTTTAGGATTCCATAAAAAAGACAGCACTATTGTATTTACCCTTCGGCACACTGTTAACTGGTAAGTGTATATATATACACAGTATATTCAAATATTTAAATATACAGTGTATATTTAATAGTACAATAGTTATATACCACTATATATAATATAGTAGTATATAATAATTGTATATAATTATAATAATAATGTGGATGACTGGAGGTGGTCCCCAGGCGCTGAACTGATTGCCCACTGTTCCTCATAGTTAGGATGTGTTAAATGTAGAGGATGAATGTCACTATGTGTGAAAATGCAGAATGATGATTAAAGATATCTTCTTCTTCTTCTTTTTGTAGAGCGAATGTGAAATTGTGATAGCCTAAGCACAAACAGGTACAACAAAGATGCAAAAAGGGCGACATTAAATAATGGTTTGAAACTAGATAAACTGTTGACGTGTGACAGAGACTCTGGCTCTTGAAGAACTACATCTCCCTTCTTAATCTCGGAAGGTGGCTCGGTGTTCGAGGATTGTGACATAGAACTCCAAATACAGTACCAAATACTCAGACCCCCTTCACTTTTTCTACATTTTGTTTTGCTACAGTCTTATCCTGAAATGGCTTAAAAAAAAAATATTTCCCCCATCAATCTACACGTAATTCCCCATCAGGACAAGTTGAAAACAGAATTTTCTACACACATTTATCAAAAAAATAAAAAACTGAAATATCATGTTTACAAAAGTATTCAGATCCTGGTAAACCACATTGTGAACCTGTACTCCATCTTTTTAATGTTTTTGAAAAAAATAAAGTAATAAATTAAATTCCGGAAACACCTATCCCATGCACACCCCGGGAGGTATTTATCTCTAAAACTGGCTACCGGAACTGTTGTGTAAGAGCTGCCTGCTCTCTAGTGGCAACTCAGACAAACAACATCTGTCTTTGGTCTTGCCCAAAGTGACCTTGTGTCACGATGAGACACGTTGTATAAGCTACAAGTTGTATAAGTTGCTACATTCATTAAGATGAATTAAAGGTGAAAGATTAAGCTGAAATGTTAATTATGAAATTAGTGGTGATAAGTCTGAAGTATCCTATTAAACGTGTATTTATATATGTATGTAAATGTGACGGGTATATGACTCATAATGTTGTTCATCATTCACATGTATAAGGCTGTCGAAAAGTGAACAATTTGAAAATAAAGAAGTAGAGTCACCTGAATACAAAGCAGGCTTCTGCTGATAAAGAAGCTTGTGTGCTCAATAAACCTTGCTTCGATAAATATTGATTAAATCAATGAGCAAACACTGAATGAACAAGTCGTTAAAGGAATGAATGGATTCATCAGAGGTGTGTTATTAAAAGAGAATATTAACTGCTGGGATTTGGCTTGGTGTCAGTGGTGGCACGATAATAACTCCAGTGAATACAGTGAAAGGGGGACAAGTCAATTCAGGTTTCAATATCACATGCAATTTCTCAAAGGGCTCTGGACCCATCGCAAAGACCGGACCGGACTGTTAATGCTGTAACTTTACAACACCGTCAGACATCTCATGGCAAATCAAGCCTTAATGTCATCAAGTCGGTGTATTATAAGCTAACAGATTGGATTGCTTCAGTCAAGAGTCAGCACTGCAGATCTCACCTCTGTCCAGTAATTGTGTTTGAATTGAGATTTCCTGGTGGAACTCAGCATAACCCACAAGCTGTAGTGACTTTCTACCAATTTGAGATATTGCTGTTGCCATGGAAACTTTGTCTGCTCCAAAAGGATAAGGAGAGGCTCACTACAAATGAGTCGCTATTATACTGTACTGTTATTACTCCTGCCATGGAAGTTATGATTTCAGCCGCGTTTGTTTGTTTGTCTGCAGCATTGCTCAAAGTTATGAAATGATTTTCAAAATATTGCCAGGTTGAACATAATGCAGGGAAATTGTGATGGTGATCTGGATTTGAAATGCTTTTAACAACAAGAAGATGCGTGAGTGGCCCCATTGTCTTCGGTACCTGCTATTATAAATGGTAAACTTTTGTGCACTATTGACTCTAAACTTGTTGAGTTGTTGTTGTTGTTGTTGCTCTGGTCTTTCTAATACACACATACCTCAATCGCGTGTGCAGCCGTTGCCCCATTTGTCCACGGTACAGGCCAACTGATGGCACTTTGTTACTGAAGCTGTGTCGGGGCTGAGTGCTGCGCCAGACGTTCTTCTTATTTCTAGTGACAATGAATTACATGCTACACCGGAGACGATAATTTATGGGATGTATTTTATGCCAACAAAAAAGGGGGCATGTAACTCATCACCACTCCGTTCCCCAGGAAGATCACATCTCATCCTGGTGCACCTCCAGTCTGTGTACAAATTTGCGGTACATAAGCCTCCGGCACAGTGAAGAGATGGTCTGACATGGCTGTTGAGGCTGTGGAGGACTGTTTAAACTCAAATTTCTAGGAAGTTTTTTTCAGTTTTCTGAAGCTCATTGGTAGTGTACTGATAGTCTGACACTTGTGTGTGTGTGAGGAGAATGTCATACCCACCAGCACTGTACGATGTTTCTCCAACAATAAGCCCTGGATTACTCCTGACATAAGGCTCTCCTCAAGGAAAAAGTGTACCTTTAGGTCAGGAGATAAGGAGGAGCCAAAGAACTTGGAGAGGGAGTTGAGGAGGAGGATGAGGGAGGGAAAAATATCTACAGGAAGATGAAAGATCAGTGTAACAACGTTGGGTGTCGGGAGGGGCCTTAAAACCATCTTTGGTAATAAGGAACCAAACTATCAGCTGGTGGGGGACCAGAAGGATTATCTTAATTTATCCATTTGACCCATCTTCAGTTATTTATTGTTCCGGATCCTGAAGCTTATGTTATGTTTATTGATCTTTACGCCATAAGGCCAAGTACACTGTAAATGTTCAATTGATCCAGAGTAAAATACACCATGTTCAATAGCTGAGATAGAGCACATAAATTACAGCAAACCACAGAAAAAGTGATCGTTCAAAGAAAAAGCAGAATAATGTTACACAAAGAGGAAAAAGGGTATAGAAGAAATGTACAAATGAGGTTGTTATAAATACAAAACTATACTGTACAAGACTTTCCTACCATATAAACAAACGCATATTAAAATATGAGAAATAAGAATCTTGTATAGGCAAGAACTCCACATTGTGCATAAATCCAAGGTGATGTATACAATACAGCCCAATAATCACAAAGCTGTATTACATCTACATGTCAGTGAAAACTATATAAACCAAATACACTTGAATTACATCAAGAATTGATTCTGCTCTACAGGATCAATCAGCAGGGCTAAATGGAGAACATCTACCGTATGTAAAAACAGCTTTTCTCTGATAGCTCATAAATTGTTGATGATAGATATGTGGTTTTTGCATGGGCAGATTATCAAGGTCAAGGGACTACTGAGGCCAGATTAATCATTCAACAGAATCTCATAATTAACCTGAGTTTCAGTGGCTAATTACTCAACTGAAATTGCTCGCAGCGGTTAAGTAGGTATTTTAACCTTGAACAGCATTAGTAATCACTATTTATCTTGGGCTCTTTTATTTGTACCTTCCTCTGTTGAACTATTGCCTGATGATAAGGATCAAAACTCAAGTAATATTATTTTGTTCTGGAATCATTGCAAAAAGGCTGAGGCTGATGTTTCTTTTCTCCACAGGGCTCCCTGACTGACTACCTGAAGGCCAACGTGGTGTCGTGGAACGAGCTCTGCCACATTGCCCAGACGACAGCTCGTGGCCTGGCCTATCTCCATGAGGACATCCCGGGACACAAGGATGGACACAAACCCTCCATCGCTCACAGGTAGGATCATGAAAGTAGGATTTCTGGGAAGATATGTCATGTGTGAGATTATTTTGACGTGTTTTCACAGCATCTTTTTTTTGTCAGCATTCACTGGTTGTCTTTTCTTGTTAAAATGGCATGCTCCTGTTTCTTCCCATGTCATAGGGACATTAAGAGTAAGAACGTGCTCTTGAAGAGTAACCTGACAGCGTGCATAGCTGATTTTGGCCTCGCCCTGAAGTTTGAGGCTGGAAAATCTGCCGGGGACACACACGGACAAGTATGCTGACAGCACACACACACACAAACCTCTGAAAAATGCAGTCCTTATGTCCTTTCCTTGCCAACCCACACTCTAAAGTCAGCCCATAAAAACAGACCGGTGTCTTAATGGACACGCTAATGTTTTTGGTGAATCTTAAAAAGTTAAGGCTCCGCAGTGGGTGAGTTGTGTTTCAGTCCAGAAACTTCAAATTGTGCACAATTTCCATTGCCGTGTCATCATTTAACGCATTAAACGCCAGTAAATTAAGTACATTTCAAGGTTGAAACATTCAGAGTTATCTAAAGAACTCTAAGTCATTTCAATGACCTTTTTACATCAATAAACCATTAATAATTCAGTGTACAATGTAGATTTTTTTTTCAAATCCATCATAGTAATCCTTTTTTAAGCTATGACATTTTAAACTTTCCTTACATTTCCTCTTCATTGTCTTCTATTTTTTATGTGTGCTGGGTATAATTTGACACAGATTTCATCAGAATGCATAATGGTGTGTTTTGTATGTTTGCAAACTTTGGGCCTTCCACTACAATGTAAAATAAAACTTGTTGATGATGGACCCATAGTTCAGCATTCAAGAGGTTAAAAACGGGTGTTCTGAATCAATGATGACCTTTTTTGTATGTTTTCATTATCCAACGTTCACTTCCCAACTGAGAGCCAAACTGACAAACTTGTGTGCTTTATTATCGAAGATGGTAAAGTTGTCACAAGAGCTGATTCACTATTTGGAAGTATCTGCTGACACATAAGCAATAACATCCATCAATGACAAGCATCACGTTTCGCCACCTCAGTCCGTCTGCTAGCTGTGTCGTGCTGTTCTTCCTCCTGTCTTTATGCGAGCTTTGCCTCAGTTATCTCTTCATATCTTTATTCTCACCTTTGACCTCATGATCCTCATTTTTGCTTTTCATTTAGGTGGGTACCCGGCGTTACATGGCACCAGAAGTCTTGGAGGGTGCCATCAACTTCCAACGTGACTCCTTCCTGCGTATCGACATGTACGCCTTTGGCCTCGTCCTCTGGGAGCTTGCGTCACGCTGCACCGCCGCAGATGGTGAGAGCAACAGAAGGATACACAGAAGTATATAAATGCAATACGTTTTAGAATCTTGAGTATTCACCTAAAACATTGAAAGCTCTTGAACCAGCATCAGTGCATTTTGTGCAACTGAACCAATGAAACCAACAAAGACACTGGTCAGTGAGAAATCTTGCAAAAGGAGCCTGCAGTGTGATATTTGTCACTCATGGTACTTGTGTCCTTTTAGGCCCGGTGGATGAATACATGCTCCCATTTGAGGAGGAGGTGGGTCAACATCCATCTTTGGAGGACATGCAGGAGGTGGTTGTGCATAAGAAACTGCGGCCCTGCCTGCGAGACTGCTGGCAGAAACACGCGGTGAGCATACGGTCCAATAGAGCTCCAATCTGGCCTGACACTTTTGTTCAAGTCCTCTTGTTTATATTGTGTACAAAGTATGCCTTAAAATGTTCATTCAAAACCTGAACGGTGCTAGAAGAATTTTTTGCATGTCCAGTGCATCACAGACTCACACAAACCTGACTAAACTGCACTCAAACTTTGCCATAATTGCAAACAGAATCAATATTTGCCTTATGTCAATAGAAATCCTCAGATCCTTGTGCTTAAAACGATTTCACTTCCACTAAAACTAATTCAATCAAAATGATCTACCGTCAACATCTCCAGTCTTAATAATGACCTTAACTGGATGACTGTGACTCATTGTGAATGGAATGAAGGCTGCAATGATATCTTTCTATTGTTAAATCCACACTGAAAATTCTTTGTTATAACTTCTTACCTCAAAGATGAAATCAAGGGGCGGTGGCCCACGCCCTTTGCTGCATGTCATTCCCTCTCTCTGTCCCTCCTGTCTATCTCTCCACTATACCTATTGTGATGAAGCAGAAATGCCAAAAAATAATCTTAAATAATCTTTACATTCAATTTTTTGTGTTAATTATCATGCATCATATACATCCCGTGCCATATTATGTTAGAGATCGCCATCAGAACATTATTCCTCAAACATTCTTTTCTAACTTTATCTTATGCTGCTCTGTTGTTATCCTATTAGGCATTGTTGTTCTGAATTTACTCCTGTCACACTTAGGACTATTTTTTTTGTCTACTGTTTCCATTCTATGTTATTGTGATTTTGGAGCAATCTCTGCCACAAGAATTGCCTTCGGGATCAATGAACTTCTATCTTATCTTATCTTATCTTAAAAAAAACCCTGTGAAATCAAGGATGACTGCTGAATACTGATTTATTAAACAGTCACTCATGTTGGTACACAGAGACGTGTGAGATAAGAGAATCATGATATTCTTTTGTTTGAGGCTTGTTGAATGAATAACTGGTAGATAAATAAAAAAACAATGATAATACTAACTAGGATTTCTTTAGCGATGTTCAAGAGACACAAGGTAGCTTTACATACTAGAGAACTGAAAATAATGAAAAGAAGTGATTGCCGTACAGTAGTTGACAAATTAAGGCGAAAGGCTTTGCCGAATAGATGGCATTTGAGTAAACTGCTGCCCTACTGGCATCAAGTAGTACTTAGTTTACTGCATACACACTGCTGGTGGCAGAGAAGAAACAGAGCTCTGATTTTACCAGCTGAGCTGAACCCAGCGTTAAATTCGCTCAATGTATATCCTAGATTTTTTTTTAAATGGCCCTGGCCAAGTGTCAGGTCCTACTGGGTTCAGAAAAGGTCCAATCTTGGGCGCCCAGGTGGCTCACTAGTTAAGAGCACATGCCACATAGCACAGCAGCGCTGGTTCAGTTGCGGCTTGTGGCCTTTGCTGCATGTTATCACCTCTCTCTGCCGTGTCCCTCCTGTCTATCTCTTATTTGAACCTAACATTATGAAACAGAAATGCCAAAAAATCATCTTTTAAAAAAAGGACAAAAGAAAAATTTCAAGCTTTACAGGCCAGGGATCTGGAAAGTCTCGCTCTCTCTCTCTCTCTCACACACACACACACACAGACAGACAGATGTCATTAGTCCAGTAACGTTTTTCTGCTGGTGTCCTACAGGGTCTATCCATGCTGTGTGAGACCATCGAAGACTGCTGGGACCACGAGGCCGAGGCTCGCCTGTCTGCTGGCTGCGTTGAGGAGCGCATAGGCCAAATGCAGCGCCACGCACCCATTATCGGTCCTGAGGAGATTGTCACTGTTGTCACCATGGTGACCAATGTGGACCTGCCACCCAAGGAGTCCAGTTTATGATCAGCCAATCAGTCCACACCGGATGAGCTAGCGGAAACCGTATTGGATCATTATGAGGGGATGAACGGCCAACCCTGGTTGGTTGGTGTAGTGTTTTCTTTTTCTTTTTCTTTTTTGTTTCTTTTTCTGTTTTTGTCCCTGTGTTTCTTTGTTCCTTAAAGTGCGGGCCGCTACTCGCGTTCAGGAAACACCATGCACCCAACTCACCACATTAGTTGATGATCCATCTCATTTCAGTACGGGTGCCTGAGCATTTTGACGTCAAGATTGAAACGGTATCACCCGAGCAAAAGATTCAGGATACGACGACGGCTATTGCGTTACCGAGTGACCGCGCTGATGTGCTGGGACGACGACACTCAACAGACAACTTTATCATGTTTTTATATATATACACTCACGTACGAGGGTGACCTCTTCTGCTCAGTTTTCTACAGAGAGAGAGAAGACCTCACAGGGAAATCTCAAGGGACTCAGTGCATTTTAGTGTTTAAAAAAAAAAGAAAAGACGAGCATCCTGCTCTCAATACATTTGCTGTTTTCTCGTGTGCGTTTTTGAAGAAACGACTATCGTTCTGCCAATAAGCAACGGCTTCTGAATGTTTATAGTGTAATGCTGCTGTACATATTGTATTATGGACCCAGACAACTTGGTAATCAAGCTTATTTCAAAGGGGTG
>OMNV01016081.1:0-32113 GCA_900303265.1 Brotula barbata | reverse complement strand
TTACGACGATAAAAACCATAAACCTCCTTCAACCAGGTATACCTCAGTTCAGCTGGACACATTAAATTAGTCCCTTTCATAGCCTACACTTTATATGATAAATCCACAACCTTGGTTCTTCATAACAACAACCAATCATGGGTAATGTAGTCAACAAATCTTTCTTTTGCATTTTGTTTCCATTTTCTCTACCCTCTCTTAATCTCATTCTGACCATGTCTTTGTTCCACGTCGATTTTTGACTGAATAACAATTTTGGTAGTATTGTCTCAAAGCAATTTAAAAATGTTTTGGAGATTTTCTTTGAGTAGTGGGAAAGAGTATACCCCCCCCATGATGAAGTTATGTTGTTTAAAGTGATTTTCAGTTTTGGTTTGCTGTGTCAAAAGGAGTAATAATATCAATGACGATCATCATTCTGGCCATGAGATCCTTATATACAATATATTTGTAAACCTCTGGATTAGCGCTGGGTACTAGGTAAGTAATTACACTTTGTTTTGTATTTTTGTTTGGTATCAATTACCAAATATATCAAAGTACAAATGCATCAGAATTATCTTAATTAACAAAACTGATTGAGATGTTTTTAGAGGAGTTACCAGATTTGAAGTGTTTTCACATGTATCCAGCCCGACTTTGGAAAATTAATTTTAGCTGAGCCAGCTTGCTTTGGATTTAATTGCACGCATTTTTTTATTTTATTTTTTTGGATTGATTACTATCAAAAGTTTCAGCTCATGTTTGATACGCCTCAGGAATATTTGCTACTCGCCACCAACTCTCAGCCTCCTCATCCTCACCTCTGCCTATGACTTGAGACAGGTTAGTAGAATAGAGATAAGGTTAGGATGGCTGATAAAGGAGGTCTCTCAGTGATCCTGACCTTTTCTGCATGTCTCTTTCTTGTCCAGTCCGTGTTTGTATGCTTTTCCAAAACCGGTTTTCGCCACGGTCTTCTGAACAGTCCATATTCTGTCTAACATAAAACCTGGGGCACGAGTAACTGCAACATCTCTACTAGAACACCAAAGCAGGTCTAACACAGACTTTGGTCAGCTGGCTTACCAGGTTTTGATTGATTTCAGAATAACCACCAACAGTTTGGCTACCAGTTTATCCGCAATGTCAATCTTTGTTCAATGGGAGTCTCAAACGTGGCCTAACCCCGGGCAACCTCTTTAATATAACAGGTAAATTTGAAATTGAAAGTCCTACCTTTGCTTGGTTGACTGTCAAACAGATGCACCATGCAGAGTCAAAGAATCCCTTTTTTATGTATCTCTCTCTCACTCTCTCTCATCCTGGTGCCATTTCTACGAGTCCGTAATAGTTACTCTTATAGATGTCAGGCAAAAAGGATGTATTTGTCAATCGTTGTCAACACATCGATGACATTTTGAATCTTTATTTCCTCTGAGGAACATTGAACACTGGTGCCGGCAAAACCTACAGTCTCTCCTCAAGCTTTGGGACGGTTTCATGGTACACGATTTAAAGTCGAGCAGCATAAGATCACAGGCCTGTGGTTGGAGATGACCCAATTATTATTCGGATGAAGTAAAACATGGAAATGCTTAGCGATCAGTCGCAAAAAAATCTGGACGAGTAGTGAAAACAAATGCTGTTTGTGTTTCGTAACCAGATGCGAGCAAATTTCTCTGAACGCCGCAGTGGTGCATGGAAGGCAGATTACATGTATTTTGCATTTGGGAAAAAATCTCAATTCTTTCATTGTACTTCATTCACTTTCATTTCTTGTCAAAGGCATTTTTGCCACATGGACAAACTAACAAGAAAACGATCTGCAGAGCATACAGAGAGCATAAATATTCACTTGAGCATGTTCAAGTTTGCCTATCCGACATACCTCTCAAAACATAAAGGTGAGGTAAAGACGGGAAGTTTCCATCCTCCTGGCAGCTGCTGACACTACAACACCACAGCAAACACATAGGAATCTAAAGCCATCCTTTTGTTCCGTACTTACTGTAGCACAAATGATATTTGCATCGATATCTGCTTCTTTTACTGCTGCTGCGTTTAAGTTTCAGGTGGTTAGTGGAGTTTTGAAAGAACCTTGTTGCATCAGAATCATCAGTGCTGCCAATCACAACCCAGCAGTTTGCAGCTGATCAATCAAAAGTGCTACCTCACTAGTGAGGACTTTTTTGAGGGTAGAAATGTGTATTTTATAATGTGTGCTTTAGAATGACGCATTATTTCTCTGAAAACCACAAGTGTTTTCCATTTCCAATATTTTATCCTGAAGAAATTATTTACTGGCATTTCACCATCTAAGTGGATATTTCAAAAGTCTCCAAATAATGATTGGTTACCTCCCCAAAGCGACTGATCGCTGAGAAACCCATGAGCTGCAGAAAAGAAATGCGCCGGCAGACACCGGAGCACGTACAGTGTTCAGCGGCTCAACTTAAAGACATGCCTGAGAAACCGACCCAAATCACAAATACCATTCAGGGAATCAGTACTATGCTTTTCTAAGTTCTTGCGAGTTATATGCAACCAGTGCCGCAAACTACCCTACACCTCTGTAGGATCCGCTGCAGGAGTGACTAAAAATACACACACACAAATAACTTGTAGCATTTTTTTTTAATCCGTGATCTTGCATATTGGTATGTTGTATTTATTTTTTAATTTACAGGCCTGAGGTTGTGGGGTCTGAACCCGGGTGCCAACTCGGTAACAGGTTGGGATGAGTTGGTGCGATTTTTCAGTTGTTGCTGTCGTTGTTGTTGGGCCGGGGGTTGGGGGTGGGTGTTCTGTTTTAAATTCAGGAAATACTTTCATTACTTCATAAAGAAAAGATATAAACCGTAAACATGCTTCTTTCTATTCAATCTATGGACAAATGACAGAGAATGAATGTTCTTCAGACTCCTGGATTCCAGTATTGTGTACGTCGATGGATTGAGCCCGGCCCCGTGTAACTTTAGAGGGCTACGCGTTTGACTGGTTTTGTGTGATTGTACCCTGTCACTGTAGAAAATACAAAAACCAACACACTGACGTCCATTCATACACCCCTTGTATGATTGTATCGTTGCCTGCTGAGTATTTTTGAGCAAGACCAGCACCTTGAACTCCCAACCAACCAGCAACATAGGAACAAGGATTGTCTAGAATTTTGGTATTGAAATGCCTATTTGCTCCTGATGATGTTGCAGCAGTATTTAATTTTGCAATCATTGGATTGTATAAAACCACGTAAATCTCTCAATTTTCATTTAGGAAAATTGACACACAGTGTAACAGTATTAAAGCAGTATGTAACCTTTAACCTAAGGATTTCTTGTCGCTTGAATAGAGGCTAATTATAGATTATAGGCTTTAGAACATCAAAAAGTTTCCCACCAAAAGTAACAATTTTGAGTTCACTATCTGGCAAAATAATCACATAGGAATGATTTAAAGGTGTATGAATGGCTTATCTCAGAGTGACGTTTTTACATTTTCAAAGTGCGATGTTCCCCAGCCCAGCATCTCACAGTGCTGTGTGTATACAGTATACTCCCCATGAAACATTTGTGTCCTGTTGCCCTCCAATATTTTAAACAGCCTAGGACCTGTACAGACATGAGAACGTAAATACTTGTATCAACTATATCCTGTCAGAGCTGAGTCTTTATAAGTGCGTGTTGAACTTCAGTGTTTCCTCTACATTAATTTATATTTATTTATATTGATTTATTGATGTGGTGATGGTGCTCGTCCCTTCTGTGTAAAGATTATCCGTCACTCTGTAAAAAATTAACAAAATTGAGGCATTTAAGAGGTAAAAGATAGGGGCTATTTTAAAAGGCATCCCACAAAGCACTTGTCCGTTGTTTGACATAAAAAAAAATGACCCCAAAATGCTCTAAAGAAGGTTCAGACCTGGGTGAAGGTGTTCCTCAAGAAGCCTTCTTGGGTTCCCTGAAGTTTATTTTAGAGCAATTGCAATAGCGTTTCATTCCAGCATCTCAATCGTCCCACTCTATCCTGCTGTTGTTAAGAATTATAGAGGGAACATTGAACTCCAATAACCTCGCCAACCAAGACTATCTTGTCAGCAAGATAGTCGGGTTTCCGGGGCTGAAATTTCTATAAAAAAGACAGAAAAAGAAAAAAAAACACTACAAGCGTTTTTTGATCCCACATTTCTCAAGGCTCCTCGAGTTGCAGCCCTGATCCGGGGTCTGCTAACATGGCCTGAAATGGTAATGAAGCTCACAGGGTTTCTTGTTTTCAAGGCTGAAAAAAAGTGGAGACTGAACCTGATGGTTTTCAGTTCATGAATACTGTGTGAAATGAGTGGAAATGTCACTAAAATCGCACAGAAGTTGCTTGCCAGATACACATGACTGAGGAAAGAAAAAAAGGTGAAATTTAGGACAAGAAGCTACGGTCTGGAATTTCAAGATGGAAAGTGTTTTTTTTCTGGCCTTGACCTCTTTCACCTCCAGGGGGCTCTAGTGAAACAAGAATTTCCCTTCTAAAAGTATTATAGTATAGCATAGCAATGTGTATGAACCCTGGAGTCGTTACCATGGGGAAGACAAACCTTTCGATCAGCACTGCAACTCTTGGCTAAGATTAGCCGGGCCGTAGTTTTTATCAGCTGAAGTGATCCACGTTGTGTAAATAAATGTGTTTTTAGATTGTGAATGTTGCTGTATTTGCTTTATTTTACTGTGATGTCACTGTTGACACCTGTGTTAACATGAAATTTTGTTTTAAGATTTATAGTTTAGATTTATAATTTAGATTTACCCAGATGTTAAGTGTCTGTGTACATAGAAAGCCATAAAAATGAAATCTCTATCTGGTTGCAAGTAATAGTTGATGTGAATCAGTCTCTTCAGCAAAATGTGGTTTCAGTGAAGTTTAAACTAGACCGTATTTAGACATATCACATCAAATGCCTGCAGGTTACAGTATCAATCCGAAATCTGTTTTAACCTTTCAAACTATAAGGTAATCCACCAGTGTGTTCATCCTCTTTAAGTATTATTTGAAATTCTAGTTGAATGGCCGGAGTTTTCAAAACACCAGATATATAAGGCCTGGTTTTCTAAAATCCTTTAAATAACCTGTTTGCCTTTGAGTGTACTCAATTTAAAAAAGCATTCACCCATTGTTTTAATGCATTGCTCTATAGTACAAGTATTCCAAGTGCTTCAACACCAGAAGTTTCTAATTTAATGCCAGTTCAACAACAAAAACATCTCACCCCTCACAGGGTAAAGAGCTATACATTTTTTTGGTTAATTTCCCTGGTACGGGATGAATAAAGTTGATCTTATCTTAATGTCAAACTAATGACAAGTGTACATGGAGATACCATTATCATTGTGAATCAGGAATCCTCGGCATAACAGCAACATTTATAAAGCTGTGACCAACAAATGATAGGAATTTTAACATTGGAAAAAAGCTGAAACCACTAAGTATTCACCAGAGTTTTCAAGCATCTCTCCAATGACAGAACAGGTGGCGAGTGATGGCAAATATTTACCACTAGATGGCAGCATGCAGCGGGCAAAGCACTGGCACCCCAAACTGAACCACTGCAAATGACTTCCAGGTACAATTACATGCAGACCCAAAAACCCGGCTCAGGATCTGACATTACACAGCGTGAAAAAAGGAGCTCATTGTCATCACCAGGTACGGGTGCATTTGGGAAGCAATGCTACAGAGACGCATGGATCTATGTTGTTTTTAATTGTGAAATTGCTGATGCTCTGAAAGCACTTACACCTCACTCATTTACCAGTCACTGTAATATTGACAATTATCACTGATGTGCTTCCGTTCATCTAAACAGAAACCTTTTCATTAGCTTCAACTTACGGTTTGTTACTCCAAACTTAAGCAAAGAAAGCGAGTTTCAAGACTTTTAATGGGCCTTTTCACAGTTGTGACCCATGAATAAATGAGTATACATGGTTGCATTATTTTTGTTTTAATCCAAGGATTTCTTAATTTATGATAAAAAGAATTCCCACATTCTGAATATTAATCCTATCTTTTTAATTTGTTCCTAAAATGCATTTTCCACTTAAGTGTTGCGTTTCATGCTTTATAACCTCTTAAGAAGTCATCACTGATCCATGAAAATTGAACGGTTAAATTTATGCTGTATCATTTTTTATTACCATTGAAACTGTCTTGAACTTGGATCATTGTTATTATCCCCCCATGATTGTTTGAAACTTTGAATTATAGTATAAAAAAAAAAGAAGTAAAACCCAGTTAAGTAAACGCCTGTTAACAATGAATAAAAGGAAATTCAATGATTTAGGATATGAGATGATTAAAATTAGACAGTGTCTTAGAGTGGTATAAGTTTATTTGATATAAAAAACTATTTGATAAAAACAATCCAAGGAAATCCAAGGCATGTAGGAAGTCAAGCGCACAAATGCCTTGGTAATCTGTAGGAAATGTACATTTTTGTTTTCCAAAGTTCTTTTCCAAATTTGTCTTCATAAACATTTCCTCACAGCTAATCTTATAAAAATTCACATGGCTGTTGGGTCATTGGACTGGACATTAAGAAAGACACACTTTTGTCATAAGGCTTTGATAGTCTTGTCTACAAATTCATAAGTTATCTTGTCAAAATTCCAGTTTGTTGGTCCAGTTGATCATTTATTTGATAGATGAATTGCCCAGTTCTTTGTTTGTATTGTACATGTGTGTTGTCCATCCATCCACACACACTCCTAACCAAATGCAGACATGGCCCACTGCTTGATGTCCATGGGGCATTGTGGGTACTTCTGCAGGGCCTCCATAATCTGGCTATGATCCAGCATCAGTTTCATCAGCTGGTATTCTCTCTGCGTTTTGGCTGCAGAACTGTCGACAGGCCGGATCAACTCCAACTGCTGCAGGTGCTCGAATGTCTGGCGACGGACAGAAGGTAATAAAGGTAAGAAATAAGCCAAACAATGTATATTTTGACTGGCTGTGATTAGGATTTTGTTCTTGCATTCTGGCATTTCCGGGTGTGGTGAGTTGCACTCTGTCTCTTCTTGTCAGGCCAGTGGTGGACAGGGACAGTTAGTTTCCTGTCATTTTTTGGATCTATCCTAGCCCTGTACTTATTCAGGAAAATCCACTCTCACAGAGGTATGGAGTTACTCTATTTTATTTAAAATAAAAAAAATAAAAAGGACACGTATACAAACTAAAATATTTTAACTGCATGAAAGTGACATTATTGAAGTCATTGTCATGGACCACAAAACAACGGTTGAAAAATTCTGCCATAGACAATCCAACGCATGTGACAATTCATATTTTCTTACTAACCTTCATGATGACAGGCTGCTCAAAATTGTACATAGAGTGGGATTTTCTCTGCAGGAACTTCTTAAACTCTAAAAAGGAAAGTAAAACCATCACATACAAGAATGGAAAATCATACATTCCACATTTAGTTTTACTCTGATCTTAATCAGATTTTAATTTAATTTTTTTAATTGAAGCGTTTCCCCACTTGTTTTGGTTTGGTTTAGTTTCTTTTTAAACTGGGAAAAATCCAAGCAAACCAAATCACATCCTTCGTGTCACATATCTACTTTTGCTGCAATTTGGATTCATTTATTTTGCACACACAAAATAACTCATATCTCATAAAGGGCTCTCTTCTAGCGAATAAACCGTTTATGCAATGTGCATATCTCTGACGGCCACAATAAAAGTTGTTAAATTAGTGATTTACTTAGAGCAGAGGTGGAGAAGGATATGCTCCTTCATCATGGTGCCCATACTAATCTATAAGGCTATATGTTCAAGTTTGTGTGCAGAAATTCCAGATCATAGTCAGTTGAACAAACCACCAGGCCAAAAGGCAGCGCTACCAGGCCAGAAAAATGTTCCCAACACCTCAGTAAAAGGTCTTTCAATATGGAACCATCAATTGCAATTGCAGGTGATGAGCTAATTAAAAGAATGGGAGCGTCTCATCTATCGCATAGATTCAATGGAGTTGTCTTGATGTTGCTTGGTACCAATAATCATTCTTCTGCTCTCTTTCAACGACATTTCACAAGCCTGTGCCCGCTTCCATAGTGATGCTTTGGCTGACCAAACAATGCTCACTTCTTACACTAACTGATGACAACAGATAACGCTAAAGACAAGGAACGACCAACATTGATTTGTAGTTGGGGAAAAAAAGATAGCAATAAAGAAAATTAAACAAAGCAGAGAATGCGTCATACCGTTCTGAACCATCTGGAGGTTGAATGGCTCTCCTTGGTAGATGTCATTGAGGTGTTTCATGGCGATGATCAGGCACAATTCCAGGATAGAAAGGCCTACGCAGATGGACACAAAAAAGTAAAATGCAACAATTATACACCACATACTGTATATATTTGCAACGGAGGAATGGAGGAATTGTGAGTTAGATAGTTTTCTTTTACCATGCAACATATTGGCTTTGGCGTCCACAGAACAAAGCCGGCTGGCCTCCAGGAGGTCCACAGTCTTGATCACAGGTTTCGCAACAGACACACGACTCACACACAACATCTGGACAAAGCACAACAGGGGAAGGGAGACGGAAACAAGAAGGAGGTGTTCAGGATTTTTTCAGTGTCTCCTGTAAACTGAAAGTTTCATTAAAAAACTGACAAAATAACTCACAGATATCAACATTGATATCTGCCTAAAAGATCCAGATCTATGTGTCGGTAATACGATGATAAACTTGCGTGTTGCTCTTACCAGCAGCATATGCATTGAGCGGATATCTTTGCTGGAGTTAAAGTATCTTTGTAAAATCTCCTCCACTGATTTGTCCTTGCACAAATACTGAAGAGAGAAAACACACACACAAATTTGATTTATTTATCTCGCTTAAATCTCATTAAATCAACAAATTAAACAGAAATGACAACACAACCCAAATTAATACTTAAACTACTCTACTACGCAAATATACATTTATTTTAACAACTTCATATTTTAAAGATGTTTATGCTGCTAGAATTCATCACAACTGATACTACTCAAGGTATTATTATACAACAAAAATAAGTGCACATTAAGTTTTCTATTATTATTATGATCAAGCACCAAGTGCCATATTTTAGTGTTGCATCCTATAAATTAACCCCAAAGCACCACTTCTGCTTTCAAATGCTTGCGAACACTCGATGTGCACACGTGTTTGATCCAATCTGATTTTACTTGTTCGGACAGACCAGGCTTCAGTTACCTGGTTCATTCTGGCAGCAACTCTGTTGACTAAATCAGGTCTCAAATGTTGTACTTATTTTGCCTGTCTTGTTACAGCTCTTCAAAGTCTTTTATGCTCTTGACCTGCACTCTTGGCCATTTGAATCTCTCTTTGATATTCTTCTGCCAAGGTTATTTCCTTGCTCCTTACATGCTAATGTTGAAGGGAGTTTTTCCTTGTCTTCCTCGAGAGCATGGTGCTGGGTCGAAAACCGATTTTTATGTGGCCCTGTAAAGCCCTTTGAGACATTGGATGTTATGATGGGCTCTACAAATAAACTTGACTTGACTTCACCTCGATGCTTTCATTCCAGTCCTGGGAGAACTTGGTGTCTGGGAATCCATTTGGCAGGCTCAGCTGACTTCGAACCCTGTCCAGGTACTGACTGAACGTCAGGCTGCTCAGTAGGTGGATCTGACGGTGGGAAAACCTGGACTTAACCCTCTTCTCCAGCAGCTCCAGGACATCCTGTAGGAAAATGAGCCAACAACCGATGTAAAAAGTAAAACATAAAATAGACAGAACCACTCGAATGATCTTTACAGTTGGAGGATGGAGGAGATATTATTATTATACCCTACAGTCTTTCTGGACTTGGACTGTGGAGTAGAAAGAAAGCAAATGCCCACCAGCCTGCAGGTGAGGCCCACCACAGCAACAGGAGCCTGGGCAGACTGAGAGACATCCAGCAGATTGTAGAGGAGAGTCTGGTTCTTATGGTGGGCGAACAGGTCAAACTCATCCAGGACAAATAACACTGGGCGACTACTGCTGCGATCCCCTAGAGGATAGGTAGAGGAGGTGATGAAATAGCGGAACCATACTGTGTAATCAAAGTTTAAGATTTAATGACATTCAGACTCAAACCTTTCTTCAGAGCCTCCAAGAGGAAGGTCAGATTCTGTGCAAAACTGCCCTGAAATCAAATATGAGAGGATTTTTATTTGCACATAGAAAATAAAGTCATATTAGTATATTAGTATAATCAAAGAAGATGTATAAAATGTGCTGGTGGAGAGAAAAAACTGTAGGATTTGATACAAGTCCCTCTACCAAGTAACAAATGTTTAATACAAACAGAATATTTGTCCTAGCAAAAATATGCAGTTATTTCATAGGTAATCCAAAACAATCATATTTACTGATAAAAGAATCCAAATGAAATGAGTAAAAGTAACAGGAAACATTCATAAATGAACTGGAAATTGAGTACACTTTAAGGCAAACTGTTCAAGGTTACTTACAGAATTTTTGGTCAATTTAATGGCCATTTAAAAAAAAAAAAAAAATCAGAGAATTCCTAGAAAGGCAATGCAAAGTAAATACTAAAATCTGCTACTGTAATCTTTACTTTTTCAAGCTATGGCATTTTAGTTCTTTTTATTCAGCATGTGTTTGTTTATTCTACACGTGATCTTTGGAAATTAAGGCCTTTTCACTCCAATTACAAAAAGGACCCATTCATGGTTACCTCCAAGTTTCACTCAGGGGATGGATGATACATTCTACTTAACATAGAATGCATAATTTTACTAGTTTGTACACCTACAAAGAATAATTTGTTTAATTTATAATACTAGTCTTAAGAATTGTTATATAGGCCTATTTTATGTTTATCGGAATTCTGATAGCCTATTGATTTTAAATCAAATTATTGAAAGAATATATTATTATTTTGAGACGCTGTGATTTTGACAGAATATTGTGATGGTTGCCATATATTGTACATTGTTCTCAGCCATTTCAGTTGGCAGTTGCACCCAGAGAATATCAGTAGGGGCCACTGAAGACCTTCCAAGTCACTGTTTGATTTCATTTATTCATTCAGAATAAAACCATCCTCCCTTTTCTTAAAATATGTTCATCCTGAGTCCATTGTGATTTCTGGATCCAACATGAGCCTAAGTAATGTTGCGGTATGAAATGTATTTGACCATATCAATAAATACTTACAAACACTTTGTCGCCAACGACATTTTCCAGGTGGAGCTGACGAGTTATTTCTTTCAGTGCTATTCTGTCATCTGTCTGTAGGAGACCTATTGGGTAACAGGTCAAAAGGTAACAAACTATTATGATTTAATCCACATTACGGAAACTTTTTACATGTAGACTTGTGAAATTTATTAATTAAGTGTAACATTAGAGTGATGATCTTTTTAAAGGGCAACTCTGTATAGGAATGTCATGAATCGTGTCTGACCTGACATTCCTGGAGTAATTATGCGAGCAGCCCTGTATCACTCAACTGTTAACGACGCATAATGAAGTGTATAGAAGGCTACTCCAGCCAGTTTGTCTAAACATACAGTAATGGCAGAACACTATGGACAAACAACTCTTGTCTCCACATTTAAAAAAAACAAAGACAAAATAAGGCATCGTCCAGAAAAAGGCATCAGGGTATGTAAAAGAACAAGCCTTCCTCTTGTTTAATTCTTTTTCTTCTTATCTCTTCTTTCCCCTTCTCAAAACAGTACCAGACATTAAGGATGCACAGACTTGACATACTATAATTACATTGATTTGTTTGCCTCACTGTGACAGTTGCATTTTGCATGGAATTATGCAAGTACAGGTTCGCTTACTTGCTGTTGCTACATATACGCGAGAGGAAAGAAATACAAAACTAAGGAGTATCACTTTAAGATGAGTCAGATAAGGCAAAATTCTGTTGGTCTGTAAGGGAAATCAATGTGTACCGTTGAGATGAACCTGTAACAGGTTTTTCTTCACCTCCATTTCCTCCAGCAGATCCCTCAGCACACACTTCAGCAGCTTAAAACAGAAAAAGATGAATATGTTGAATTGTAAACTAAAGTACCCAAAAGCTAATTTTTCAGCCTGAAGCTCACCATTGTCTTCCCTGCTCCTCTGGGACCAACGATTAGAACAGAATTGCTCTCTCCATGAACGACTGTTCGCTTCAACAGTTCCAACAGGTGCCTAAAAACACACCATTTTCCATTTGCATTACAGGTATTGTAATCAAATTTACCCTTTGTGCAAGATTAGAATGCATCAGAATCTTAACAATATTACAACAGCGCAAGTAAAATAAACCTACTTGTGCTGAGCCTCCACTCCCTCAGGCCTTTCTGGAAGCTGCTGATGACAAAATCGCTCCCTTAACATCCTCTGAACCTGTGAATAAGGGTGAATATAAGGAGGGACTGAAGTTCAGCCAAGAAGAAAATCCTTAAATCTCACAAAAATACATGCGGTAGCAGACAGGATATTTGAGTTTAAAAGAAACCCCATCTGAGTAAAAGATCACCATCATGAAGTAATACAAATTAATCATGTTTCACTTGTCTTGCCACCCAATATCTGTGAAGAGCGAGCACCATAAGTGAAAACTACCCTGTAACATTAATGCAAAAGTAGGAAGCAAAGAATAAATCTAACTTTCATACAGACCTGTGAGATGCATTCTCCTACTGGCAGATGAGAATCTTTTACCTTCCTTTTACTCATTATGGATTCTAAGAGAACATGGGAAAATGAATGACATAAATGAGTTACATCAGTCGCTTCGAGAGGAGAACCCCAAGAAAATAATTTCATTTCAGTGCTTTAAGAGACAGATTTTACAGCAGAACAACATAAGAATAACCACACTATAATATTGCCCATTTATATGTGATTTAGATTTTAGTTGTGTGTACATGTGCACAGAATACCAGTAAATCTGAAAGCCCTGCTTGCAGTTTTTCAAGTTTGGGTTCTGCCTCTCTCTCCTCCATTGATTAGCCTATTTAGAGAGGGGACTATAATATGGACTGCAGTCACAACTTTGGGCTTTAATTTCAAAAACAGAAACTGATTTTCATTTTCCTTTTATTCAGGGTGTATTATTTTTTTATATTATTATTTTAGTTTTAGGATGTATTATTTACAATTATACTTTTTTCATTATTTATTTTTTATTTAACTATAAAACTTGTCAGAAATATCACGTTTGTCTCTGGTAGATAAACGTGAATGCCGTCTTCGACATAAAGGGCTTGAATTGTATGCGTTAACAATCTAATATTGGTTAATTTGACTTTACTGCTCGGCAAACGCAAACACATCTTCAGAGATAAAATATGGATCACAAAATCGGGATCTATCCTATCATTCGGCAAACAGATAAGGCAAAATACTTACGATTGCCCCTATTTCAACTGGTTCAAACTGTTTGCATTTACAGTGGGGAACGTTTGAATCACCGGGATGCACTCAAAATATGGACATTCGATTCCAAAAGCTTCTCTCAAAACAGATGAAGTCGACGCCGAATCAAAGGGTGATTATTATGCAGGAAGTTTCCTAACTGGTGTTAAAATACATACACACATTCACCTGTAAGCAAAGACAATTCCATTTAGCTGAAGTCATGGATGGACTTTGGTGTCACGTTCATACCTCTCTACATTGAAGCAGACGTAGCAAGCGTAATCAAACAAAGTCTCATCTACCGACTGCGTGCGGCCGTTTAAACTCGGTCGCTACTTCCTCTCGTAATGTGTCTATAGTAATTAAAAAAGACACATACCTGGGAAATGGGCAATTTGTGTCACAAAGGCCTGAGAGGGCTCAATGTTCGCGGGAACTGTGCCCTACGACCAATCACACTTCCTGTAGACTTCCGGATTCGACGGCAACTCCGCTCCTGATTGGCCGAGCTACGGGTTAGAATCGAATAGAATAGTACGGATAACTGGGAGGATAAATGACTGCTGGATTATATCATATATACTGTATATATATATATATAATGTGCATACAGTATGTGTGTGTGTGCGCGCACAATATTTATACGCACACAAATGATTTATTTAGATGACTGCAAGGTAGCGCTGACAAATTAATACAGAGGTAGAGTGTACATTTAACAACTGAGAGACTTGGGTTAAAATCCAATTACAGCTGTTTTCTAGACAACAATATAGTGTGTAGTAGTGTGTTCGGAAACACTTCAGTTTCAAAAAATTCGACAAGAGATAGACTCAGAGACAGAGGTGCATTGTGTTTAAATCATGCAATGCAACAAGAAAGAGGGGACGACATTTTATTGATCCCCGTAGTGAAATTAGTTATCTACATTTAACCCATCCTAACTATAAGGAGCATTGGGCAAGACACACACATACACAAACATACACATAAAACAGCACCCACGGGACCGACCTCAGATCTTATGCCTTGCCTTGGTAAAGGGCAGGAGTGATTAGCCTAATACACAGGCTTTTGTGGGTGGGGGAAACCAGAACATCAGGGGGAAACTCCGCCAATAAAATATGATGGGAGTACCACAAACATTTCCAGCATAACATTACTGTGAGCAATAGTTAAGACAGTGAACAGTTTTTGAATATGAATGAATGTATTTTGCTACAATGTTACTTTGACGTTTTTTAAATTTTTGCATATATTGATAAGAGTACCTGTTATGTGAGCAATATCAGCATTTCTAATCAAAGTAAAACAAAATTTTAAAGGGGGCACTTTTGAAAATATTTTTGATATAATCACAGCTAAAAATCAGTGCTCTTCAATATATGTAAACTCGAGTTGTATTGAATGGTTATATTGAATCATTTACTCCTTTTACATATAGTTTGTGTATTGAATTGTAAATTCAATACACTTTCATTGAAATTCATTGAATCCAAAATATATTGAATTGTCTGGGAATGAGAGCTACACGCCCTTAATGACAACCTTTAAGAAACTGCACAATGCGAAGCCCCCTGAAGTGAAGAAAAATTTTACACCAATGTGCAAACACAGGAATGTACCAAAAAAGTTTACAAAATAAAGAAAACGTTTCTGTCAAAGTAGCCAATCATAATTTTTTTCTAGACAAAGTAGCCCAACACCAAATAATATACAACTCCGTGAGTTGCATCAGGCCAATATTTGCCAAACAAACATTCAGAAAACCAATGGGGAATGAGAAAACATGAATCACCTCCTAACAAGATATGTAGTTCTCCTTGTAGTCCAGCCCAAATCTTACTGTAGATGGAAAAAACACTCCAATAACATAACATCACACGTGTTACAACAAACAGGCGAAGAGCCTTCAGGTAAAATATCCACGTGCAGATGTACCCTCCCTGCACATAACCTTATACAAACACATCTTCCCTTGAACTTAAATGTTGTAACATGTTTACACATGCATCCATCCATACATACATACATACAATAAGACAAGTGTCACATTTGATTTGATTTGATCGATTAATAATTTGACATTCTGTTGCTTATCTTAAATTAAAGATTTACCTATTGTCATTTTGCCAGGGACCCAAGACCCGTCACAGCCCAGCTTGTGGCCATGATTCCAGGCTGCAACTCTGTGTGAATCACCCCACAAGGAATATCCAGTTGTTCACCAAAATCAATCATTTTATTGCCAACTTTTGGCATGCAGAGCTGCTAGATGTGAGGAAATGTGCATCACCTCTCCCATCTGCTGGCTGCTCCTGTCGCGCATGCGCACTGCGTCTCTCCATCATCTCCAATATCCCAGTGTAGGAGAAGCAGCAGAGGCAGAGAACTAATGGGTAGGCTGCTTATTCTTATTTTTTTATTAAGGTCATGAACGTACTGTTTGTTACTTATTTCACTCTTCTAGCGGCGGTACGGCTTCGCGGGGATGCCCGGGTAGGAAAGCCCTGTTTATGCTTTGATTTGACGCAGACAGAAACGTTAGTGCCTGAAAAGCGTCTCTCTCTCTTCTTCTTCTTCGCTGTCTGCAAACGCAACGGGTTTGCACGGCTGATTGCTAGCATGCTAAGCTAACCCGTGCTAACTCGGCCTGGCCCTGGCCTCGCCTGGCCCCTTTGGCTCGAAACCCTAATGCGGGCCTAGTTGCTTTTTACTTCGACATTTTTTAGGTCGGGATTTGAGCTGATGTCGCTCAGCGCTGATGGTGCCGCTCACGGTTCGCCAATTAACTGTTGAAACATGATTAGCGTAGCAGAGTTCGCTCGCTAATTCATTTTCGTTACAACAAGCTAGCGGGCTAGCTAACTAACGGGAACCAGACAGCTGACGCTGGGCATGCTAACCCCCAGCTAGTGTCCAATGCATCAAAAACATGGACAGGAGTGATTTTTGCATCTTGACACAGACACTTTTGAATGCGGAGGCTCGCACACGATGGACCTTTAGCTTCACATCTCACTCGATGATAAACTGACCCACCCTCAATGTAAAATGTATGTCGTTAAAGCTTTAATAAAGCGACACTTGGCACAGTTGATATGCAGCCTGGCTAGTGTTCACCGAGCTAATTGGCTATTACGTGACGCTAGGCACCCCTGGTTGTTTTGAGGAAACACTGATCCGACTTTATTGCTCCACAATTTGAGATAAAACGCCTTGTCAGCTCGCCAAGAATGTAGCCAAGTTCTGTACCTGTCAACTTTGAAGTCTGCTGCAGGGCAATAAGGCACATTTACCTCAAAAGCTAACCTTAGCCAACTTCATAGGATTCAGATACGGCTTTGGTACTTAATGGAATTAATCAAGCCATTTACTGAAAAGGTTGTGATTGATATCTTGAGAGACCAATTCAGCCTATTACAGCTGCTATTATCTTCCTGATAAGTATGTCCAGATTTATACTCAACATAGATAGATGTTTTGTGTATTAAAGTTGCATTTCTGCTTGGAGTTGCCTATTCTTCACTCTGGTTATGACAACATGAGACAAACCTGTGGGTCCTCAGGACACTGTGTCTCTGATCACAATTGGCAATAAAATGCCTCCTGAGTGATTTGATAACAAGAGGACAGTTGTAAATTCAGATATGAATACATTCAAAAGCATTGATGGTTGAGAAGAATTTGTCATAATGAAATCTGGTTTTGTACACAAACCACATGACAATCCTTTTTTTTCCCTGTCATCTGCAGTGTTAAATGAGTCATGTCTCACCTGCACATAAATACTATCAGGGTTGACAGTAACAGGTCTGAAGGCTTGCAGTTAGGCTGTGACGAACAAAGCTCACCTTTAAATTATAGTGAAGAGGGATGTTATATCTTATACAAGAGGCGATCTGTGTAAATAAAATGTTAAAAACAGCTGTGATGATTGTACAAAATCAGACTTTATTTCTTATGTGTAAGTTTGTCTCTGAAGTGGGCAAAAATTACTATAATCTGGTGCAGTTAATATATTTCATGTGTCAATCATCATTTGGAAGTCCTATTCTCATCTGAGGCTTGTGAAAACTCACCCATCCCGCTAACCAGCAGATACAAATTGTTTTTAATAGTTTGCTGTTATGTTAAAGGTGTTTTTTGTCTCTCATAGCCGTATGTCCTTTGACATTATGCATTACTTTTTACCAATGACCTATAAACAACAAACAAATTGAGGAACTACCAAGACAACTATTTTTTTAAATGAGATGGGGGGTCCACGTACATATTTGCCGTTGAAATACAGAAATTTGCATGCAGGATTTGTTTTGTCTCCTGATGCACCACAAACACTCACTGTGTTGGCTTGATCAATTGATATTTGTGGCGCTGTGACACAGTTAACTGTAACTGCTAGGGGTTTTGGCTTTGGCTGAAATATTTCTTAACCACTGATTTTCTTCTTTTGCTCAAAATTAATGTTTGCTTTGCTTTTACGTTCACCAAAGAGGCTCCAAATTAAAATAAACTAAAAGCCTGCTTCATTAACAATACAACTTAACATGCTTTGATACACTCACAACATCACAAGGTGGATCCTTGCTGGAATATAGATTGTGTCATTGTCTCGGACTCACACTCTGCAGTGAACTAGGGTTGCAACTAACTACTAACTACTACTACTACTACTAACTATTAACTATTTCTATACCTATTTGAAACATTTAGTGTAAAGATTTACTTTTTGTGGTTTCCTTCCCCTTTGAATAGATTTATTGTAACATGCATCAATTCTACTGTTTATGCTATCTCAAAATGTCACCTTTATTTATTCTATTTTCCAACATTTTTCCGTTCTTTCATGTAATCTTTGCAAACCAGCTCGTTGTGTTAGGTTCACGTGGATTCATTTACCAGGAAATGTAGTTTTTTTTTTTTTTTAGTATTTGCTTTGGAACGGACACACACACAGCTCAGTGGATCTGTAACGTTAAATCACTAGTGCTCCAGCGTGCGACCACTTAGGTGCATTTTGTGTGAGTCAGTCGGCTAGATTTTTAAAAGTAGGCGCACCGATGCGACTTGCAATAGGCACACAATGTGCCTAAATGGTCACACGCTGAAGCCCTGTAGTAATGTCACGTCACAGCTCCACTGAGCTCAGTGTGTGTGCTATATTACGTTTACCTGTCGCTTCCCCATTGAGGAAGAAAGCAAGATGGCTCATCCACTAAATGTTTAGCTCCAAAAAATGATGTTATGCCCAAAAATTGGCATGAAAAACGCAGGTGATGATGTAACCGACTAATTATTGAGAATTTAATTTATTGGCAAATAATTTTCTCATCAATTTTTGCCGATAATGTGGACTAATTGTTGCACCCCTATTGGGAACAGACAAAAATTTTAAAAGAAGAAAAAAAGATTCTTCTGCAGGAAAAGGTTACAGATTTGTAGGTACAAAATCATGTGTAATTTAGACGTGGCAGTTGTGTGGCAGGAAATTGTGGACAGAGATAGGTAGTCACATTAGCACTGTAATTGAGGCAGGTAAAGACATAGTTGCATTGTACATAATAATTAGGGTTGTACAACATATCTAATTTTCAGCACCACGATAACTGACCAATGAAGCGTGCATAGAGAGCAGCGTAAGAGGACTGGACAAAGGATGTAACGTGAACACTCCCCTGTCTTGACACATAGTACAAACATTTTGTTTCCTTGAACACTCTCTAGGGTTAGGCTGAATACAAATGTAAAAAGAATATACAAGTGAGTTGAGTGTATGGAATTTCAGGCTGATATTTATTGTCTCTTATTCAAAGTTTGCACCATAACAAGTCTATACTCTACTATGCTCTATACTTGCAGCATGTACAATTGGAGGCCCATTTTTGGTCTTATTTATCACCTATTATTAGCACATCCTTCAACAAGTTCAAACAGCGCAGTTTTTCTCTGCGACGTAATTAAAAAAATGTCAGAGGTAGAGATGTAACAATGAAATTTCCAAATCACAATTAGGGATGTAATGATTACTTGTTTAGTGGTTAACTACGGTAAAATTCCAAACAGTTAGTATTACGTTTTAAATTTTAATCATCATTAAAACTGTGTTCGTTGGGTTACTACGCTAACTCACAGTAAAAACTGTCAAGCAGGCAGCATCAGTCAGCTACGGGCACCCAGACTCAGATGCACCTGTGTAATATGGAACATGGCTTTGTTTGGGGAAATGACAACATGGCGGGAAGCAGTGACAGCACTGCTATGGAGGTTTTTTTGTCATCGAAGAGGACTAAGTCTGAAGTGTGGTTATATTTGGATTTATAAAAGTGCTTAGGGAAACTTGATTTACGATGGTAATCCTGTTTGCAGAACATGCAGACATAATGATTGATAGAAAATTTCTCCCTACAAGCAAGTGGGCCTTACATGGTTACCTCGGCTGTCGGTGTGTGAATGTGTGTATGAATAGGTGAATGTAAAGTAAAGTAAATGTAAAGAATGTAAAGCGGTTTTGGATAAAAACGCTATAGAAATGCAGTCCATTTACAATTATTCCGTTGTCAGTTGGTAAGACTGGTGGCATGTATATGTAACTTTTACCTAAGATTATTTTGTTTACTTAGTCATTTTATTTTACTCTATATCATCTTATTTACAGATTTTGTTTCTGATCCCTTCCAGATTCCACAGTAATAGTGCCAACTTTAATGTGAATACAATGCACATTTATTATTTTCATATGTTTACATAAGGTTTTGGCCGATGGCTGTTATTTTAAGGTGTATTGAAACAAAATGTGCAAGTTGATGAAATGAGTTAAGAGTGTGTGTGTGTGCGTGTGTATATAAGCATTTTTTTCTGCATTTTCAGCAAATTTAAAAAATACTGTGAAGATATTGATAATTAATTGAAAATCAGGAAATGAAATTTTCATATCATTGCATCTCTAATCACGATTAATGGGCCCAAAATTACCATGGTTATCAATATTATCACGTTATTCTTTTAAAATGTGCTGCGCATTCATCTTAACCAAAGCTCTGCCCTTTTCACCCTGCTTCCTCTTTGTTAGCGTCACTGGGGTTTGGACTGAGCAGCTCTAAGGGCAGTTATGACTCAGCAGCTCCAGTGGCTGAGGGGAGGGTTTGCAAGGCTCTCTCTTCCTCACAGTCGGATTTATAGATTTAGCTGTGATGGGTCTGAAATTGTGTCTTTGAGAACAAATGAGGGACACACTGCTAAGTCACATTTAGATAAGATGATGATATTATGATATGACACTCTACTGGTGTCCAAAATGCTTACAAAAACTCGTATTAACATTTGATTCAAGCTACGTGAGTCAGGGAACAGCATTAGAGTGAATTTCCTTAGTTTGAGTCTTTTACCCTTGTGACTGGCAACAGTAGTCCTGGGGAATAACGGCACTTTGGCAAACAACCACTTCCATAATTTAATGCAAAATTCAACTGCTGCAGCAAGGTGATGTCACTCCTCGACATCCCCAAACAAGCGACAAACAAAAAAAATCAATGATAACGCTAGTCTTTGGCTGCCATCTACAGAGAATAAACAGGCTTTTTTCGTATCATGATGCCTTCCTCTGAACAATGTGGTTTCTTTTTTACTGTGGAGACAATGCTGATACTAGACACTACTAATAATGATGATAATGATAAATTGTGGTAGAATTTTAGGGTACTGTAAATTAAAGGTGGTGTTAAATGAACAGTTCTTTGCAGTGAAATATTGCTGAAAGTAGTTTTGTTTGTTTTTTATTAATATGAGGTGTTTTTCCCAAAGCAAATCATATAGCTGACTTTCGGAATGAAATGGACTGAACTGACATTTATTAATTGTGCAATCTTTTTTTGTCCTTCCTACATAGGAACCATGTGGCTACCACTACTCCACTGTGTTTGGGAACTAATATGTTGACCACGCTCAGCTTCTCCAACTAAGGGACTGCATTCTGGGAACAACAGAAATATTAAAGTATTTGCATTTCCGTGAAAGCACAGCATACGGCAACTCCTGATCTTCACCTGTATCGGAAGTGTCACCGATGGCTCTGAATGAGAGGATGCGGTAATGGAAGACCATGCACCATTCAGCACTCTAGCCATGAGGCAGCTGAAAGGGTAGGGTTTGACGTGAGCTTGCCTCACCCTACCCAACCACCCACCCCACTGGTCGTTGTGTTCGCCGACATTGAAGCATAATCTTCAGTCCCACGCATATCCTCAACCCTTCCACCACTACCACGGTATTGGCAGACAAACATGACGTGCGTCGCAAGGACACTGGTTGATGTCTGATAGATATACCTCTGAGCTGTCGTGCGTAAAACCAGTGGAGCAATGAATGGCGGAAAGGACTGTGAGGCGGGAGATAAGAGGCAGGTCGTCCCTGTCCAAGTCCCCATCGGCTGGCAGCGCAAGGCAGAGCATGGCGGAAGTGTCATGTACATAAGGTACCAAATCTTTTGCTTTTCCGATTTTAACAGGTGAATTCATAAAACTTCAGCCTTTTAATGGTGGGTTTATTTCCATTTATTTCAGCAGTGTTGTAGCTGCAAAAGGGCTTTGAAGTTGAAGTTAACTCAAAATTGCATTTGACCTTATTTTGGATATGTTGGGGATGAAAAAAGGCTGGTAAAATCCTGTCCAAACAGTCCTGCCACAACAGATGTGCAATAACATTACTCTTTATGGATGTTTTACAAAATATTCTGTTGTCAGACATTCAAAATGAGACTTAATTCAGTATAATGTAGCTCCACTTTAGGTGGGGTATACTCTGTGCAGCTGAAGTTTGTCGTATACGTATAATACGTACATATAGAATCAGGCCCTGTTAGGTAGGGATATTGGAGAAGTAGTTTTATCCTTTATGGGTCACTGTGTCGTGTAGATAGAAGGTTAGTAGATTCCCTGCAGATGAGTACCATTACATGTGTACTTACGAGCTACAATGAACTAAAGCAGTTGGCTGGTGTCAGGTTTATTTTGGGTGTTGGAAAGAATCCTGTCTAGTTCTGTGACCGTGGCCTGATACTGTCACTGCATGCTTCTATTTACTGATGTCCTTTTACATTTAACGTGTGCATTGTAGGTGGTCATAGAGATTGTCAACCCTTTCTCATTTCTCATGGATTCTAACTGCTGCAGTTCTGTATACTGATCACAGTATATTTTCGATATACCTTTGCAGCTTTACAGTAAAGCTTGAATTGGACTTAATAATGTCATAATGTCTTGAAGATTATGATGGCGGCTGATCAGCAATAACTTACTCAATGGCTGTAAACCCAAGTCGGATTGCGAACCAAATGACACACACTCACTAAATGAAAGAATAACTGGTAGATGCTAAGGCTATCAAAGAATGTTTTTTTTTGTATCTAATCACTATTATTCACACTATTTTGCAGCAATTCGAACAAAACCTCCCCCACAAAGAGGAATTCACAACAACAGATATTATTATTATTATTAGTAGTATTATTGGACGACTTTAGTGATAGACCAGTATATCAGCCAGTTTGCATAATTGGGCCAATATCAAGCATTTATGAATTTTAGTGGCCGATAAACTTGCCACCAACTATTTTTTGGGACATCAGTGCACACTAATTATTTTTGCAAATTGTAATTTGTCAAAATGTCTGTGAAGGTTCTCAGTTATCCAGGTCATGGTTATCCGAGTAGGGTTGAATTGAGGGCAACTGTACGTGGTAGAAAATACTTGAAGACATTTCACCTCTCATCCAAGGGGCTTCTTCAATTACTGAAGAAGCCCCTTGGATAATTTGGTTGAATAGGCTGCTACTTTGGCAATAATAGTGATGAAATCCCATTGGACAGAGAAAAATATTTAAAATAAATGCAATGTATTCAGAATTGTTAGAATATTAGATATCAAAAATATAATAAAAGAAAATCTAGGAACATATCATTCTATCACTAGCCAACTGAAGATGGACATCTCTCCATTTGTCAACTTGAAACATTTTAGAAGGAACCTGTTCTATTCACTCACAAGCAACAAGAGTAATATTGAACATCAGCTTTAATATAGCTATATAGCTAATATCAAATAAGGTTCATGTTAAAATGACAACAATCAAATTAAGTATGTCTCTAATATCTATGTATTGCCCCTTTGTCTCACACACATTTTCCAGGAACTCACCTTAATGTATTTGCATGCATCTCAGCGGGGTGGTTTATTGTTCTTTGGTACATTGTTACTTTGGGATGACAATTAATGGTGATGAGTGGGAACACTTAGCTTTGTGGCCAAATGTTATCAGCATTCAGAGGTTTCAAACCAGATGTGTTGTTATCATGAAAAAAACCAAAACACAATGTATGTGTTTTACCACAAAATAGTGATAAAACACACATTTGTGATCCGAAACTGACAAGTGAAGGCTTCGCTGACACTTGTTTATCCTTGCACAGTCCCAGTGGCTCCGTGCTTTCCAGCTTGGAGCAGGTGAAAACCTATCTGCTGACAGATGGAACCTGCAAATGTGGCCTGGAGTGCCCACTCATCCTCCACAAGGTAAGTCTCAGCTATGTTCATTTAATCACTGTGGGTGGTTGGCCTTTTTTTAATGCTGCCTCTTAACAGTTCCAAATGCATGGCTGGTGTCAAAGATTATTGTATAAGTCATGTAAAAATGATGTGTGTAAGAGTCACTCCATCTACACAAAATAAATAAGTCAATAAAAAACGTGCCATTCTTAATTTTGTGGCATTATGAGCCATCCCAGACACTGTTTTGGATGGCCACATTACACAGCATAAAAAAGACCTATTATCCTCTCTGAAGCTCATTCCGTTTCTACCAATACAGTCAAGCTCAACAGTGTCTTCTTTACCTGCTGATTCTGCCATTCCCTTGACTATGGTTCCGCTATAGTTGGTAGGGACAGTGTGAATCTTGTTCATGCAGTGTACAGTAAGAGTTATGATATTGGCAAAATACTGATGTTTCTTCTATTAGTAATGTTATATAGTCCACGCAACCTCCATCAGATCCATCACACATGCTTCCGTTGTGTGGCCCTTAAACTGTAAACTGTTGAACTTATGATGACATAAAATAGTGATGTAAGGTTTTCTTTCAGACCTTGATTCAGGGATGTTTTTCATTGTCTCATCACTGTTGTTGGTCCGAGCCTTTTTGCTTGTTACTTGAATTATTTTAACAGAACACACCTCACGCACTGTGGCATTCACATTAGCTGTGGAATATTACTACTGCATTCTTGAAGCAATCTCTGTAATACTTGATGTAGTGTACACATCACATAGTCTGCTCTGTTAAGATGGTGTGGAGTCCCAAGAGGCATATTTGAAGAAAATACAGTGTGTGCCAGTGACTCTACCTGCCACAGTAATGTACCAGTCACTGACTTACTGAACCACCCTAACTGATCTGGCTGCAGTAGCAGCCCATGTGAACCATTTGATCTGAATTTGACTGGGCCTGCAATAAATACTCGATATAGCTGACCAAAAAATAATTCAAGCAGCCCTGTGGCTCACAGGTTAAAGCACATACCGCAAAGCAGTGGCGCAGGTTCGACTCAGGCTTGTGCCCTTTGCTGCATGTCATCCCTTCACTCAGCCCTGGCCTTCCTGTCTGTCTCCACTGTAGCTATCACAACAGAGCATAAAATACAAAAAACAAAATCTTGACAAATATGTTCCTTGTGGAATTGTCATTTGAATTCACAGGATTGAAGAATATTCTAACATAACAATGCATGATTTGTTTTAACCAGAGGAGCTCGGAAGCCAGAATGGCTGACACAGTCAAAAAGGCAGAAAACACACACAGCTGAGCAGCCTTGATTCCTACTCAGAATGTTGCCAGCTGACTAACCAGGCTAACCAGCAATGTTATTAGTGAAAGACTACTGTTGACACACCCGAGTTAGATAGATGGATTGTTCATTTATGCCAAATTCAGTGTACGAAAAAAATCCAAAATGAGTATCAATACAACAGTAGTAGAATTAGTAGTAGTATAGTAGTAAACATTTGTAACCTTTTATGCCAAAAATGTGTAAAACTACATACACTAGTAGAAATTGCTCAATTTTAGTTTAGTTTGATTCAAATTCATTTTTATTCTGAAACCTTTGTGTATTTTCTGCAATGCAGCTGGCTGAATTTATTGTTAAATATATTTTATACTAAAAGAAAGGAAAATCTTAACCGTTTAAAAAAGTATTAAAAAGTTTTGAGTGTATTTGTGATGAAAAATGTGAAAGATGGCAGCGAATTTATTTTAACTGAATATTTTTTGTCATAATAAAACCTTTGAGTATTTTACTTGTATTTCAGTTAAGGTCAGCAAAAGGTATTTTCCATTAATGGTTTTATGTCATTCCCTTCATTATTAGTAAGCACACGTCAATACAACCACCAAGACAAGGCTGCAAAGTCGCTAAAGAGTTAACAGTACAGCTTGGCAGACCAGTTTGATGTCTCTGCAGCTCCTTGCGCCTCCCCACAATTTAAGATGCAGTTTTCTGATTGGTTGATCTGCTTTCATGAGCTGTGATTTAATACTTATTTCAGTATTACTGTATATCTATGCAAACACTATGGGGAAATGTGTGCATTTCCCTGTAAAACCCATGCGCTGCATTGTCCTGGCAAATGCTGTGGGAAGTATGCAGGGGCCTTAAGAGTTTACGCATCTTTTAAAATTGAGTTTATTTTATCTACAAAAAATGTTTAAAACTATCCTGTTTGAGTCAAGTGATGGACACATGTAATCCTTACACCAAAGTAGAAAACACCATTTATCAAGGCAAAACTGAAACATTACCTCAATATGTGACAGCAACAGTGCTAGGACATTTAGTAAGTATATTATGTACTTCAATACACATTTTGATATATTTACAAAGCAAAATTCTCCTCTCTTTTTTCCCAAGGTATTCAACTTTGACGCAAGGGCATCTGTCAAGCAGAGGACAGCTGAGGATGTTAAGGCAGATGAAGATGTCACCAAACTCTGCATTCACAAGAGAAAGCTGCTGGCTGTGGCGACGCTGCACAAGAGCATGGAGACACACCCACCGCTGACACTAAACAGTCCAGGAGGAAGTATGAGCACATGTAAATCTAACAAAGAAATGCATTTAGATTTTAAGCATTATGGTAAATCGTTGAAATAAATTTAACCAAGTGTGTGTTGACTGACTGACCAATTTTTCTTTTTAATCTTAGATTATGTCACAAGTTGTTGCCATTGATTTAATTCAAATGTTCTTTATTTTTTGTTAAGGTTCGTCGTCTGTGGTCTCTGCGCATTCTATTTCTCAACGAGCAATAAGGACTAAAACCCATGAGGCTCTGCCCAATGCTGCGGTACCCGACTGTAAGAATCCTTTCAAGATGATGATGGCAACTGGACAGCAGCAACACCAACAGCAGCAGCTCTATCCACCCCAGGAGATTGGTGGAGCCCAGCAACCTGAGCTGTATTCTGGGTATGCCAGACAGCCGAGGCTGGGCAGCGGGGAACCAGGTCCTAAATCCCCATACCGAGCAGGGTATGGTGGCATGCTGAGCCCACCTCCCTCCAGCGCTAAGATGTATGGTGATGGCTCACAGTCTCCCAGTACAGACACTCTGGGCAGCCCTGATGGTTATCCAAGGACAAACCCCTGTGGGTTCCCTGGAGCTAGCAGTCCTGGTTCGGCTTCTATCCACGGGAACACCAGGACACCACTTTCTCCACCCAGCATGATGCTTCATGGCTCCCCTGCAGGTCAGCTATCCTGCGCTATGGCAGGGAGGACTAGCACGCCACTCTCCCCCACAGCAACTGCCAAAAGCCCAGTCATGAACATGAGCATGCCTCGGGGGAATTTTCCCCCAGCAATGGATATGCCTCGGACAGTGTTCCACCACAAAACACAGGCCATCATGCATCCTGTACCAGCACCACCATCCATACCACCACCCTGTGCCCTTCAGAAAAGGCAGTTGACCTCTGAAAAAGACCCCTTGGGTATCCTGGACCCCATCCCCATCAAATCTGTCAGTCAGCCCCCTACCAATGCTCCAAACCCCCCAAACTTCCAGCCCAACATCCACTCTCAGGTACCAATGATGAATGTAAACATCCCTCCTCCTGCCATTGTTCCCTTGCCAAGCAACTTACCTTTACCCACAGTCAAGCCTGGACCTGTGGGACATGGTGGCCACATTCAAAGGACTCAACAGGCTGGGCCAGCCTCCTCTATGTCACCTTCTCCTGTCACTTCTCCTGTCCACATGGCTGGCCCCACCCTTGGGAGAATGGAGGCCTCCCCTCATCGTTCACGCTCTTCTTCCACCTCCTCTGACCATGGGAACTTTGCCATGCCCTCCGGACACCAGGCTCCATGTGGCACCATGAAGGCTCCCCCTCGTTCCCCCAGGTCAGCTATGGGTTCGCCCAGACCAGCCATGCCCTCCAGCCCCTCAACCAACAAAACTGATCCACACCACCAATACAAAGACTCACAGATGCTGTCTGGGATGGGAAACTCCATTAGTACTCAGCAGCACAGCAACCCCATGTATTCGCCCACTTCCTCATCGTCATCATCATCCTCCTCTTCCCTGGCCACCCCGAGTGCTTCCCAGAAGGGTCACCCAGGTCTCCTGGGGATGCCCCTTAACCAGATCCTCAACCAACAGAATGCTGCCTCCTTCCCAGCCAGCAGTCTCCTGTCAGCCGCAGCCAAAGCACAGCTAGCAAATCAAAACAAACTCAGCGCTTCTGGTAGCAGCACTGCCGGCATGGCTGCTAGTGGTGTTGGTATGGCAGGCATAGGGGCAAGTGGTGGAAGTAACGTAGGTGGCGGTGGGCACCCTTGCTCTCGAGGCATGGAGGGACACAGCACTTTAAATCCCATGCTCCCGCCGAACTCTAGCATGCTGCTCAACACTCCTGAGGGCCAGAGTGGTCGTGCCGCACTGAGAGACAAGCTGATGGCCCAGCAGAGGGACCCCCTACGGAAACGCAAGCAGTCCTCTGGCAGCGCAGCTGTAAACCATGACAACAGCAACAACATGGTCTACAACATGCTCAACAAAGCAGGTATGGGGGGACCACACATGCCAGGGCCCAGTGCCACAGAGCAGCTACGCAAGGTGGGTCGACTTGGAAATCTACCCCCAAACACCTCTATGGCCCAGCTCCTTCAGTCCATGAGCTGCCAGAGCTCCCACAACCTACCCGGGACCACCCACCGATCTGGCCTCAACCCAGGACCAGGCCCACAAGTAGCTGCACAGTTACACTACACCGAATGCACCTCCATAGCCCCTGGGGCCCCTCAGCAAAACCTCCTCACCCAGCAGAGGCTGCGGGGTCAAGGAGACACCATGCAACACTGTCAAAACATGGACTCCCCTGGGGGCCACTTGGGCCCTCGCCCTGGCCAGTTCCCTGACATGATGAGTCAGTTGCAGGCCTCATCCATTGGTAACTGTGGACCTATGGGACCTGGTGGTGGACCGTTGGGCCCCGATGGCATGCCACTAGGGCGCCCCAACACAAACCCTCCTCCACTGTCCCACCCTGGCCCTCACCCCTCACAGCAAAATCTTCTTCATGGCATGGGACGGGCTAACATGACAGTGATGCCACATGGAGGCAGTGATGGAAGCTGTACACAGTCCATCTCTGACACAGGTAAGACATCTCTTAACCACAGTATGTCCGCTTTGCCCCATTATCTGTATGAGATATAGGAAAACAATGGAGGAGAGAGTTCATATGTCAGTGTGGCAACGCTGTCACAGTAATCCTAAATATTTAAGGACACATTATGGTCAGTATTAAATACGTAGTATAGTTTCGTGATGTGTGTAAATGGGTCACAAACCCAGGTTTTTCACAGGGATCCTCTGATTATTGCTCTAGCCGATTATCAGTCACTTGTCGAGAACAAATTATCAAGGTGAAAAAGTAAGAAGAGCATGACATAAAAGTTAAACTCACTCAGATGTTGGTAAAATGCCATTTAATTAAACATCATTTAACAATGTTCTAATCCTCCTACGCATTTATTTTGCAAAATATAGACATAATTGACGGAGTGGCGAGAACTTAATGTGAGTAGCACACTAAACTTGTTGACTCATTACATTAATATTAGCCTGGGCGATCTGTCTGACATGAACTCGACACCGACTGTTGTCCCCGCCACTTAAGATAAGAGAAGATACTTTTATTGTCATTGTAGAGGTACGATGAAATGTCGGTTAGAGCAAACAGCAGCATATGCACAATAAGAATAAAAACTATAAAATATAAGAATTTAACACACACACACACACACACACACACATACACACCACAGCTACCAGTACTAATGCATTTGCTCTTTGATCACCCAAATTTAAGAGCCTTGTGTTTGGGTGTGTGATGCTGTACATTTTGACACAAAAATTGTAGCATTTACCATAACTATGAATATCCTGAAGGCTTAAAAAACCTTGACCCACCGATAATCAGTATTGGCCCTGTGGGGGGAAAAAAACAAACAAACCAAAAAAAAACACAGGTATAGGTTGATCCCTAGTTTTAAAGTCTGCTTACATCACATATCTCTGTCATTGCTCCCAGCTAGGTAATGCGGTCTTCTGAACAGTATGAAAAGTGCACGTTTTTCTTCATAGACGGTCGTGTGCTTTGAAAGACACAAGCACAGTGACGTTGCACCGCTTTGCTGTCCAGTAGCAATCTTGGTTGGACGTTGTTTATGAGTGCTTTACTGAATAAACTAGGGGGTGTCATGATTTCATGCAAAGTTTGCCATTACAGACAAAGACAACAAGGACAAGGAAAAAAAGTTTTGCATAATATGTGTTCTTTAAAACTGAAGCCATTTTGATGCCCCATGTGTAAATAACCCCAAAACTATGGGCTGGTTTGGTGATCTTCCAAAGTGACTGATAATGCTCAGTCAAAGTCACAGCACAAAGAAAGGTTAGCATTTAGATGACTGTCCAACGAAGTAAGCGAAAGTAGGTGATACATCTGAAACCTATACGCTTGGGATCCCTCAGTATCTTAGATAATGAGCAGGCCCCTCATATTTAGAGGCTCAGCTAATTGTCAGTCAACCAGTGTGTCTCTTTGTTTTATTTGTACACTAACATCAGTCAATGGTGTAAGAAGATGGAAATGGGATCTGCATCAGGCTTGAAGAGAAGCAGCTCAGATAGGGCACTCTAAAGAGCTTCTCCCAGCTAGCTGGTTGCTATAGTAACCATAGACCCTGAATAGAGACCAGAGTGAAGGCTTTGAAGAGGGTTTAGACCTTGTGTGTGTGTGTGTGAGAGAGAATGAATGATTGCATTTGCATGTGTGACTTCTTGTGTGTGTACTGTGTCTGTGAGTGTTTCTTCTTCTATGTATATGTATAGTGTATATACTGTATTATCAGGTGTGTTTATCTCTTTCTCAGCTGGTTCAATACTATTTGGATACCATGATATATATATGATTTGATCCAAAAATGATTCTTTAAAACAATTGACTGTTTGATGTAGCACAGTCACAAGACACAAGCAAAAGTGCACACACACAAGGGGGGAAACCTACTCGGAACTAGAGTCAAGTGAGATGATAATGACAGTATTGTTTTTTATTTTGAATCAAAATTTTCAACTCAAATCATTTCTTTAGGTTGCACCCCTAAATATACTGAATATATTTTTTTTCTGTCCACCTTGCTGTGGGATTGGATTTATAGAGGTATCATTAAGGTCTGCTCCTGTGTGGGTTAGGGACCTAGCCCTCTTATTCATTTTCTTCCATATTCTGGACTAAGACTCATGTTGACAATTGTGTTTTTATTTATTCTTTATGCACACTTAACTACATTGTTATTTCATTTCTTTGTAATTTATTCTTTCTGCTCGCAGCTCCTATTGCACTCACGCTTTGAATTGCTTCGCCCCAGGTTTCTTCCTTTTTTCCTACATATTTAATAGTTTTATGTTTTTTGGGGAGAGTTTTTCTTTTTGTCATCATAGAAGACTTTGAGCTGGGTTGGGTTGTGAATGTAAAGTCCTTTGAGCACATAGGACAGAAACTTCAAACAAGCACAGACAGTTATATAACACAGGTGAAAATTTCAGCAGAATTCTTTTTACTTTAAATCAAGCTCTGGGCACTGAACAAGTTGGCAAAATTATGTTTTTGGTAAAACAACCCACTTGCAGGCACTGGAAGTAAAGTGGACAATAAATTCAAGAAATTGCATTGAAATGTAGAAATTTATTATTAGTAAAGTCTCTTTCTTTTCCCTTTCCTCGATTTGGGATGGCAATTGCTGCTCCTGCTGTGGACCCCACACTTATGGCCCAGGGACAGTGTAGACAGTGGTGAATATTTTGTGACCAAATGGCAGATGTTAAGCTTCCCAGTAGCTCTGTAGATTTTCCCATACTTTGGGCTAATTTAAATGGCACATTAGTTATCTTGAGAACACTGAGAGCTCTTTAGTAGCCTAGTCAGTGGCTTCTTAGCATCAGCCCCTAACCATCTGTTTCTAGACAGCTAGCTTTCTTTGAATACCCCCCCACCACACACACATACACACCCAAACACATCTTCAAATACTCCATCCAAAGTTCATTGTAAATGCCCCTCCC
>OMNV01016079.1:27165-38992 GCA_900303265.1 Brotula barbata | reverse complement strand
GTCACTCCAGCCGCGTTGTTCTGCCTCGGCTGCTATGTCAGTGTACTTCAGTCGTTTGCGTTCATGCGCTTGACCAACTGCTGCCTCCCATGGTACAGTTAGCTCGACAATGAACACCGACTTCTGAGAGGTTGACCATAAGACCAGGTCCGGCCTGAGGTTGGTTGTAATGATCTCAGGCGAAAAGATGAGTTTCTGGTCTAGATCAACCTGCATCTTCCAGTCCCGGGCAGAGTCTAGGAGGGTTGGCTCGACTCTTGCAGATGGCTTTGCTGGGAGTTGTCCTGCTCTTACGAAAGGGGTGGTGTTTGAGTGTCTAGGCATTGGGGGAGGGAGGGCATTGTTGGTAGTTCTCCTTCCTTCCAGGGTGATCGCCTGTTGTCTTAGGACCTGGTTGTGTCTCCAGGTGTAGCGGCCTTGGGACAAGCTGGTTTTGCAGTCGGTGAGGATATGCCTCAGTGTTGCCGGGGTTTGACAGAGCACACAAGAAGGATCTTCTCCAAACCATTGGTTTAGGTTCTTGGGCGTGGGAATAACATCATAGGTGGCTCTGATGATGAAGCTGATTTGGCTTCCTTCCATTTCCCAAAGATCCTTCCATGTGAGTTTACGATGCTCCAGGTTTTCCCAGCTAGTCCACTGGCCCTGTTTGGACTGCGCGACTGCCATTGCGCATCTGTCTGCCTCCTCGTTGCCGAACCTGAGTCACTACCATCTTTCTCCTCTGGATTGATGTTGCCTTGTGCCATGTGGGTCGATTTGTCCCAAGTCCAAATCCACCTCTTCCATGCTGCACCTGTCCTACAATGTCTCCATGCCTGAGAATAGACTTTGCGTGCTGTACGGCCTCAGATGGGATCCATTTCCTCCCAGTTGCCAGTCTGGGAGCAGCCGCTCGGATCACATCATCTTGAGACTCGGTCAGGGTCATGTTCAGCCTCACCTTGGTGCATTTATACTCCTCTGTGAGGCTAGAGACAGGCAGTTCCAGAGCACCGTGTCCATACAAGCCGATGTTGCTGAGGCAACGCGGGAGGCCAAGCCACTTCTTGATGTATGAACTGACTGTCCTCTCCAGCTCCTCGACTTTGGTCATGGGGATCTCGTACACCGTTAGAGGCCACATCAGGCGGGGGAGCAATCCAAACTGCAGGCACCACAGTTTCAACTTGCCAGGAAGCAAGGTCTTGTCTATAGAGACAAGGCCTTGGATGGTTTCTTCTCTCAGCGGTGATATTTTAAGATTTTAGATAGAAGAAAAACTAACATTAAAAACAAATCTGGACAACCCAAAGAGACAAAATGCTTGTCTCTATTTAATAGGCAAGAATACTTAATTAAATTATTAAATGTAAATGAATACATTTTATATACTCAACATGATACTGTACTCTAACAAATGTACAAAATGCTACCAAAACAAAAGCGAAGACAACAGGTTATTTTATTTACCTGGTAGTACCTGAGAATGATTTGTCTTCTTTCCGTTTTCAGATGACCAGATGAAACCATTAGTAAGACAGATGTATTGCACATTTCTCTTAGACTCTTTTCGCAGCTCATATTCAGGTATATGTGATTGTGTTAAATAATATATACAACAAAATAGTTGACAGCTGAAACACCGATCTCTGGAATGACAGAGCTTTCCACAGACATCTTTAACATCCTTAACTGTAACTACATTCACAACATCAGGACAGAACAGAGCCAACAGCAGCTTAAAGGCAACCTCATATACTGTACTATTTCAAAGGAGTGACACAGTGGGTGATTCTTTTGGGCAAGAAAACCATAAAACACTCCAATTATCAAAGTAGGACACGGTCACGTGACAGATTTACCATGTGTCACTTTGAATCTAATTTAGATTCTTAAATCTAAATTCACCTCAGATGCAGGATAATCTAACGGATCAATCAATCTCATAAATTAAATACTTCAAAAATTTGAAAGGTAAATACCTATATATAGTATTTTGGACACATGCGTAACAGATGTTACAATACTGAGGAGTCTGTTTTAAATTACAATATATTCCATAAAGGTCACACTAAAACAGGACCAGCCCATACTTAAACCACACATCATCAAACGGACACGACAGTATCTGTATAACACAGGGACACAGCAACACATATAACACATCAGCACACATCAACACATTGCTGTCATCACTTTCAACCGTCTCAGCAGCTCCTTTGGTTAAAATTGGGATGAGGTATTAAAATGATTCTTTAGAAGTATACACAGGAGGTCCAAGCTGGTAAAAGAACCCTGGATGTTCTAGTGAGGTCTGTTGTATTCTGCACAGCAGAGCAGGAGTATCATTTGCCCCCAGCCTTGATGTCTGACGCCTTCAGGTTTCTTTTCCAAACTTGAGGGATCTAACACAAACACAAACACGAGCAACCTCAATTAAAAGCCTTTTTCTTCAAGGACTTGCTTTATAAATGTGTTTATAAATGTGTTTTCTATAACTCGACATTATAATATTCATCGAATTACAATAAGCACGTTAATCAAACGTTAAGAGTGTGTATTACTGGTGGGGGTATTGAAGGCTCAAGGTGTCGTCCTAGGAAAGACAGCAGTCGTCTCCATATTAGCCCGCTGCCTAAGAACATGATGCCTGTCACCAGCCAGAAAATGCGTGGGTCCTGATAACAAACCGGTAAAAAGGTATGGGTACAAAAACATTCAGACTTATTTATGTATGTATGTACGTACAAAGACTAGCATGACCAAGTATCTAAGGCATTAACTGACTCAATATGAGTTCAGACAGGAAGTGGCAAATGTGAATGATTGTTCTAAAATGATCAGCCTAGTGTCTTTTTTAACAAATTATTAAATAGAAACTCCTTATTTTATCTGACCAAGTCAAAATGATTCAACTTACAAAATGCAGACAAGAAAATTAATTATTAGGCAAAATAGGGTAGTTATCTTTGGTCAAGTACAAATCAACAACTTGATTGGTAAAAGTAATCAATTGAAAATGTAATTAGTTATTCAGTCATATGATCCCACACTTGGCAACTATTAAACAACAAAGAACATTCAGTAATATGGGAGAAGGTAAATGCATGAGGGTAAGAGCACAAAAGGATCAGAAGCATCAGCTTTTTGGGAACATTTCATATAAAAACTAAACATCTCACTTCCTCAAAGGTCGACTCCAGATTCATCCCAAAGGCCACACCTATCAGACCAAATAAGGAAAGAGAGAAGGTTCCCATTGTCAGCTGGAGATTCAGGCGCATCATGACGTTACGATGACTAAGGAAAGACAGAATAGGTGAGGAAAAACTGTGTAATCCAACAGCAGAGCACATCCAAATTCACTATCTTCGAATTTTTTATAGATTTGGAAAAAATGTGCATGGCATAACAAACCAAAACGGTTTCCATATGTTTCAACACACTGCAATACATATTCTGTCAAAGTAGCTGGACAAATGTAAGACTAAAACCACAACATAATACCTAAACAAAAACAATTTTGCCCACATATTTCTTCTAATTTTTTTAGTTCCTATAGGTATAGTGTATAACATGTGTAGTGCGTGTGGATTTCTGTGCATACCTGTCCAGATTGATGAAGATGATACTCTCTGAGTCATCTATGAGCTCTTTCAGCTGTCTGGCTGTGTTGCCCAATTCTTCAGCCTGCGTGGAATAGTTTACAGTCACTGCCTGAACGGCTGTTGTACTCACTTAATGAGTATTATGTGTAAAAAAACCACAATAAAGGAAGAAAAAAAATAAATCAATAAACATTAACATGCTAAACTTGGGTTAATCCACATAATAGCCTCAGAGTCTCCGGGTCCTGTGATCTTTAGTTACGATCTAAATATGATGAATAAGTCTTAAATAAATCATAATTTTACTGGCGCATTAGACAGGCAGTTTTACCTGCATATAGTAATTTTCCAGTAACAGTTCCATCTCCTCAGCATGGTCAATGCCCAGACTGCTCTCCTCACTGCAAGGACAGGCAAATAGATACAGACACACACAAAATGTAGGCCTTTATAAAACGCTATTTTGTTAGATTATTTATTGGATATACTCTGATGTAAAAAGCACATATGTGTATATACCTTACCAAGCCAGAGTTTGGTGAATGAAAGGGTGTGAAGGTTTTTAAAAATGTACAGATAAATGCTTTGTGTGTTCATTTCTTTTGTGTGTATGCGTAACATACAGAACCCTCGGGTCTGTCCGCTTGGTCAGACAGAACTCTTCAATGATCTCATCCTCATCTAAAATCTTGAGCAAGGAATCCTTGAAAACCTTTATGTCTGTCTCCAGCTCTGATAAACTGACGGACACCACAAAACAGGAAGGAGAAAAAAACAATCTGAGAAAATCGAAACATCTGGCTCCAAAAGGATGATTAATGGTGGTAAAAGATAAACTGACAGATGTGAACATGAAGGGCTGGTGGCAGTTATTTTCTAAATTGAGCTTTAAGGAACTTTTGGGAAGAAATGAAAGGTATGAAATCAAAACTTCCAGAAAAAGAGATTATAGGTTATTATAGATTAACCCCCCACAGGGGTTTCAACATATGTAGGCCCAATGACTACCTTTCTGACTCAGAAGCAACTTGGGGACCTCTGAGGTGGGCAGTGGGGACAGGGGCTAAGATTACATTTTATTTTCCAGCCTATTCCTAAGTAGGGTGAGTGGCACACAATCTGTTCAGTATTGTCAGTACAGTGGTGGACAGGGACAGCCTCATGTCTGTCTCCAGTCTAACCTTGCATTGATCAGGAAAATCTTCCAGACAACCCCAATTTTTTTCTATTTTCCATTTTCTTAACAATAAAATATTTCAACTGCTTCAGACATTGAAATGACTGTACGCAAGTAATTGTCATGTGCCACTTGCAATACCTTCATGAACTACCAGGGGAGCTCGAGCTCATCAACCGCAAAAATAATGGTCAAAAGTGAGAAAATGAGTGATAAATGACTACCAGTCAAGTAACACTAAATTAATCTGCAGAGATCAGACTATTTTGAATGATGGGATACTGACCCCATTCCTCAAATCCATCACTCAGTCTAGCATGACAACTCTGCTGCTTTCATAGAGAATGTCTGATGAGCATAATTCCAACATTATATTTTTGTTTGTTTGTTGTGCGTTACCTTTTGCTGTTCTGCAGCAGCATGTGTAATTTACATCTATCAGCAGAAAGAATTTTAGGATCCACTAGGGATTCCAGTATGTCCAGTATTACTGGATGGATTTCATTCAGCTGGTTTTGGAGAGTGTTCACCTATGGACAGAGATAAATGTCTGTTTGTATAATATATGTGTACATTCAAGGTTTATCCTTCATTTAATATTCTGATTTTATTAAAGCAAACCGACACAATCGTTTCTTAATCTGTCTCACCCGGTGTTGTAGGATGGCCTCCAGTGCTCTGAACTCAAAGGGCAAAGTGTGTGTTTGTGCTGCGAGCTGTTGTGCGAGGTCCAGCACCAACCAACGTTCCAAACCAAGACCACGGAAATCCAGCATCAAAAGACTTTGTGGGGTAACTATGGCTTTCAAAGACTGTGGAGAGACGGATACTTTGGATGTTAGTTCATCTAGAAATCACTGAAAAACAAAAGCTAATCTCCAATACGCTGTGATTACAATACACCCACACTGATTCAAATGTTCAGTCTGTCAAAAACTGCAGACTTTGTATGTATATGATCAGTGTAGAAAAACAGCAAAAGCACAATTATTTGATCAAGAAGTCCCAGTCAATAAAAAACTATGGTTGTGAAATCAGAAGCACTGAGGGTGGAGTTGGTCACACCAATCTGCATCCCCAGTGATTTAGTCTATCCAACAACTGTATTTCCTAGCAAGTGATGCTGCATTTGTGTTAATATAAAAACAAATTACTCCATGTACAAATAGACATAGTCACCAGGAAAAAAGGAGATCCCTGTGCGAGGTAAAGTAATTAAAAAAAGTCTTATTTATATGAAGAAGGGTGGACAAGTCGAGAGGGGAACTAAAACGCAAGACCAAACAAGCCCAGACAAACACACACATTTTGATTGTAAAAGAAACAGAAACAAGCACAATTATTTTGATGAAAAAACTGCATAATTTATCTGGAATTTATTCACCTATCGTGAGATATATATGGCTAGTGTGTTTCATTGACGTCTGTTCTGGCTGTGCCAGCGGAGCCTCACCAAAATTAATTGAGTTCTTCAATTTCCTGCCATTTCAAATCCTCCCACCACATTTACTCTCAATCATTTAATTGTGTGTGATCCCACACAAAGTAAGGTGAAAACAAAACCTCCTCCGTAGAATCAACATACACCACCACCTTCTTCTTAAAAAGGCTACACAGAGCTGAGTCAGCACTACTCCGACAAAGTGGACACAAAGCCAAAGGTTATGTAAAGTGCTTACAGACAGAGTCTTTCAGATAAAAACCTATCAGTGTGTCAGTCTGGTGTAGTGCAGCTAAGCTACTGAGGGATCAGCAACACTGAAAAGATTCAAACACTAGCTCCAGGTAACTTGAGAGTATATAATATTTTCGATTGAGTTCTTTTCACTTATTTAGTGCATGACCAATTACGGAACTAGATATAGCCTTGCTTTGGATTTCCTTTTTTGTGATTTATTGTTTAAAAATGAACATAAAATGAGACATATGATATTCAGTAAATTTCTCAAGTCAGACAGAAATAATACCATGGCTTCTATTCTTGTCAAACAGACGTCTCTAAAAGCTATTTGTAAATTTTTACATCCAATATTCCAATTGTTGTTGTTTTTGTTTTTCTTTTGCGCAGTACCTCATCTTACGATGACTTAATTTAGTTTCACATTTTCAAGTTAAACTTCCACAATGTGCACAATTTCTGAAAGTCTTCCATCACTACCTTGATAATTCTTAACTGTCTGTAGGATGGCTGTGATGCCGCTCTCTCTTTACCTTCTTCTGCTGGCTCTGTTGTGTCCCGTTTGGGCCACAGAATCAGCTTGTCCGCCATCTGCCTCCAACTGCAACGAGTGTATCCAGTCTGGTCCAGACTGTGCTTGGTGCATGACACCTCGTTCTATTATTCGCTGTAATACGTTTGAGGCACTAAGGAAAGCCAAGTGTCACAAAAGACATATCTATAATCCCCAGGGTGGGGTGCAGGTTGTTAAGAATGACAGCAGGTGAGCACATGTCTACAGATTGAATTTGGACTAGACTGTAAAAGATTGTGCTTGCGTTTCTAAAATGTTTTTTTTTTTTGTTTACGTCAATCACTATTAAATTGTGCAGAACTGAGGCAGCGGAGGGCATGTTTCTCCAGCCACAGGAGCTTAGCCTTCGTCTAAGGCCTGGTGTGAGCCAGTCCTTCCATTTAACTATCACCCAGGCTGCAGACCATCCTGTCACAGACATAATCCTGGATACCGGCCCTGTGCCAACAGGAGTCAACATCACATTCAGCCGTATCATGAAAGGAAACCCCCTGGTCGTACAGGTAAAAACAAACGTATACAAACACAGTAGTATGTAGTGTGTAGGTAACAAAGGTGTGCTGTCTTCAGAATAAACTAATCATATTTGTTATCTTACAAATAAATCTTACTCTAGGTATATGTAGAGGCTGCACACTGTCTCAGAGAGAGCAACAGCCAGGAAAATGGTACCGGGCCCTGGTCCATCCAAATCATACCGAGGGGGTTTTCACTGAGTCTGAAGCTAGAGCTGACAATGCAGTGTGAGTATATTGAGAATACACATAAAAAGCCTAGTAATAGAATGTAATTTATTTGGTTTTGTTTCATTCAACATATGAAGTAGGATGAAGTATACAAAGTATGAAGACCTGCAAGCTCATAAATATCTCTGTGTAAGAAATTTTTAACCTATTTTCCCTAGGTCAGTGCGACTGCATGAGGGACCGTGAGGAAAACAGTCCTCTTTGCAGTGGTTATGGGACTCTTGTGTGTGGTCAGTGTGAGTGCTCTGAACAGTTCACAGGACGAAGCTGTGAGTTTGTGTCAGAATTATTTTATACACATGACGACCGCTGTCGCTCAGGCCAAAGTGCCCCCGTGTGCAGTGGCAGGGGAAATTGTGTGGAAGGCCAATGTGAGTGCGACAGTCGCCAAAATCCGGATGAAAGATACAGCGGAAGATACTGCGAGTGCAATAACTTTGAATGTCCACGCAGCGAAAACAAGTATGATATGTGATGATGATTTCAATGTCTACATAATCCATACGTAACATACTGTATATCTACAAGCCTACCAACTTTATGTTGCAGGTTATGTGGAGGACATGGGAGGTGTGACTGTGGGACGTGTGTTTGTGATGTTAACTGGACCGGCGAAGCCTGCAGCTGCACTTTGGATTATACACCCTGTTTGGCAACTAACCAGGAGATTTGTAATGGACAGGGAATTTGTGAGTGTGGAGTATGTAAATGTGAACATCCCCGATACCAAGGTGCAACCTGTGAGGTCTGCCCAATCTGTACGGGTCAATGAGTGTGTGGAAAATCGTGCATTCGGGACAGGCAGGAAGGCGGACAGGTGAGACAAAGTTCCTCTTTATACAGTGCAAGGATAAGATGCATTAGATCCATTAAAGGTCCTTTACCTTAACCTCTTGAACCAATGGGTCCATCTTTATCCACTTTCATTTTAAATTCTCATTTCCAAAGATGCAAAACAGGTTGTATTCTGGGGTAAACCATATAAAATGGTACTCAGCATTTCTACACTTAATAGAATTTTAAGGGAAATCTAAATGCCATAGCCTGAAAGCGTAAGGGTTACTGTAATAGATTTTTGAATAACTTAATGACTATGTTTTATGCCTTTTCTATGTGGTATACTGAATTATTGATGGGTTTGCTACTATGAATAAGCCGATTACATTTATCAAAAATCCTTAAGGTGCTCAAAATACAATGGGGTCAAGGGTTCCTAGATTCAAGTTATGCATCATTTATAAAATTTCTAAATTCTACAACAAATGTTCTGACAAATCTATAGCAGTTAAACTATTTGTTATGGGGTTCTGGTCTTTTGTTGATAAGCATTAACTTTTTGCTCGTGTAAACTTACAGAATTTCTTTCACACCCTTTTGCATCTTAAATCCTTTTGGTTTCTTAAAATAAGTTCTCTCATTGATCTTAGGTTTGAAAGAGTGTGCTGACCTCAATGTGACAGTGGTGAAGACTTTCAAAGATTTTCCTATGCCTTCTGATGTCCGACACTGCAAAATGAGGGGTGCGGATGACCTTTGCTACTTCTTCTTCACATTGTCCACCACGACCGATAAAGAGATTACAGTGGCACAGACTAAGCTCTGTCCTTCATTCTAGATGCACTGTGTGGAAGAGTTTTCACTTGGTTACATTGAAAATGCAATTGGTTTTAAGATGTTTTTTACAGGGTTACATTAGTTTGGCTTAATTTGATTTATTATATTGTTCTTGAGACATGTATTTATTTACAAGAAATACAGATATGGCACAAGAGTCTTCTGGCTGAATGCACCTGTTTTTTTAATGCTAATTGTATATCACATCACCTCTGTGGTATCAGGTGTTGATAAAAAAAAATCTATATTGAATTCCATGGTACCACTTTTGCTTCACAGCTAGAAGGTCCAGTATTTGAACTGTGAAGTGTCAAAACTCTTGAAAGTTCCCCTCCTATCCCTCCCTTTCATGCGTATGATGACTCCAATAGGTTAGGCGTGCTACTTGCTAGAATGCTTAAAAGAACATACCTTCATTCGTACAATCACACAGTTGTTTCTAGCAGTGAGGCTGGAACTGTGCTGAAAGCGCAGGTCTCTTGCTTGAAGGTTCAGCTCCTGGTAAAGCTCAGTTTTCTTCTTCTCTGCAAGAGGATACAACACAATAGCATATCATAAAATACATCACACCACGAACAACAGCAAACACAACAGAAGCATGGCAATTGCCTAGATTATAAAGAAGGAATTAAAAGAGATCGTATTTTGTCTTGTCTATATTCATAGAAGTTAAAAGAAGAAGGAAAACATTGAGAGGGAAATTAAAATAAATCTCATACACCAACGTCAATGAAAGGATCACAATTACGTCTTACTGCAGGACACCAAATGCATAAAGACAATGATTAATTTATTCCATTCAGTGACGGTCACACCACATAATTACCTACTAATCACAGAGCGAGGAACAGCATAGATGACTGAACATACAACAATCCAAGTTATGGGTAGTGAATATACTAGAAGAAATACCTACACTCTGGTGATTCGGCATCTCAGGACAACAGAAAGAGAAGACCAAACTTCAGTCTCATTGACACTCTTACATTGGCTAATAATCATTCAAAACCGAACTAATGGAAGCAAATTAGAAATGAGAAAAGCTACCCGTTATTGATCAAATTCTTACCAAATGATGTCACATTTCCCTCTTGGTCAAACTGCATCTGTCAAATAAATAAATAAAATACATACAAAAAAAAGTGGTCACAGCTGTTCAAACTCACCACTGAAATTCAAGACATCATATATGTTTAGTTCTACAGCAATGTGTTTGATAAAAAGTGCTGACACATGGGCCCTGTTCAGACGGGTATTAAAATCCAATCTGAGCTATCCAATCTCAAAGTACGAGTCTGAATGCGGTGAGTGTGCCCTCAATACGTCCTGAGATCAGCTAGCTTGGACCAAATTTGCAGGTGGTCTAGGCTGCATGATATTTGATACATGTGTATCTGAATGCCTCCTCAGGATGGATTGACGGACCTTTTACTCGAATGATACGCACTGCATAAGCAGAAGTTCATGCTTTTTTGCGCACCAACATCATCATCACGAGCTACAACCTGCCAAAAACAAAACATATCAGAACAGGACCCATGATGTCCACAGATTTCAATTTTGACTCTTTGTAAAAAAAAAAAAAAAATCCAGACTTCTTGAATACCACCAGGGGGCCTTCTAGTACCACCAACTGAGCTTTACTGTTGACCCAGTAGCGTGAAAGAGGGTTAAAATCAAAGGATCAAGAAATTGGTACAGGCTGTAGTTGATCTTTAAGAGGTATGAGGAAATGGTATGTTCATCCGCTAGTCAGAGTACGAAGGAAGATGGAGAATTCCCTCCAAGTGTGAGGGTCCTAACCTCCAAGCTGTTTTTGGTTTACTGATGATGAACTGTATAACTTACCACCACAAACATAGGAGCCACACTGGAGATGGAGGCTTCTGTCACTCTATGGCAGACAAAGGAAACTGCTCGGAGAAACATATGAAACATATAAGGAAACAGGGCATTGGATACAGCTAGGAGTTGAAAAGGTGCAAAGCCTGAAATAAATCTCTAAACAAAAGTTTCTTGATCTAAATAGAGATCACATGTTCATTAACATTATAATAAATAACAAATAAAGTGAAGGTTACTCTTATTCACTGATAGCCTATTATGCTCACCAGGCCACGTTGCCTGTCTTTGCATCAGCCTCTTCTTCCCCACCACTGCACACTGAAGATTTCCAAACTGATGCATAAACGCAGATGATGTCTGAATAAAGCTTCCATTCATTCTAACGTTACAGTAGGTTTTACTGTACCATCCCAGGTTTCCTCTATCAAGCATAAGTGTGGACTTGACTGGGTAGAGCCCGGTACCCAGGATACGGGTCCTATTCCCACTACTAAAAGTTCTCTTCGCAAAAATGCTTCCCACATATGGCAGACAAGTCCTTCTGCAGGCCAGCAGCAGCCTGCTTCCCTGCATCTCCACGCCACAAAAACACCCCCCCCCCCC
>OMNV01016079.1:10314-27094 GCA_900303265.1 Brotula barbata | reverse complement strand
AGGAAAAAGGTTCAGCCTCTATTAAAGATGGATGCAATCGGAGCACGATCCTTAAGTCATGTCCCTGGTGTCTCTCTGTGCAGTTGGGCTGCAGAATGTAAGCAAACAGACAATAACAAATCGTCAATCACTGTTACAGTGGGCTACATGCAGATGTTGTTGATGGAAGTTTGACACAACAAGTATCAGCTTTTTCACCTCGTCTGCGGTAACATTACCACATTTCCTGCACCGTACTTGAAATACTGTGCACTTTAGCACGTCATTCTAGTTGGTTTAGCTAGCTGTTGGGATTTTGATATAACTTTCAAGCGCTACACGTTTAACGGTCAAGCTTTCAACGTGAGAGCTGTCGAAAACACAAGTTACACAAGCCGGTTACCTGACTTGAATCGACGAATGGCGACTATTCACACACATACAGGGTGACAGCTGACAAAAAGACAAGTTACACCAGCCGGTTACTCGACTCTAATCGCTAATTTAGTCTCTGTTGTGTTCAAACGTTCTACCATCAACAAGACAGCGGCAAGAGCACTGCACCTGCCCACAATGCACCGCGGCGACAGGCACCATCGACAAAGATCGTCTGTTGACAGGCACATCACTCCGTTAAACTTATTGTTGATATTCGGGAGTCTTAGAATAGTTTTGGACTCCCGGGCGTAATGTTTACGTCGTGACGCCACAAAGAAGCCAGTGTAAAATGTAAATATAAAAAAAAATGTAAATATAAAATATTCTGCTTTAAGAAGACTTAACACATCTGCGGTCTTAATCTCAATCCTCAAACACGACGCAGTTTTCAGGAACCCGAATAATAGTACTGAGTGGGTTATCGCTTTTCTACAGAGATGTCTCGGTTTCACCTTCACGAAAGATTAGATTAACTCTACACTAACGTAAATATAACATTATGACACACACATTAAACGCACTAATGTGTGTAGCATGTGCAGCAGAGTCTATCTACGCGTGTTAATAATTTAATCAAAAGCATTCCATCAGCCTTCGAGGCGTGTCTGTATAAGCATCAGCTTCCCTCTCCTCCGGGCGCTCCGGAAGGATGCTGTGACACGAGAGGAAGCGGCGATGTTATTCTGTTGACATTGTGCGGACACGTTTTTTAAACTAGGCTAACGTCATTTTTCTTGATTTCCCTGTCGTTGGCATGTTCCCGTCGTGTTATTCCAAGTCCGGGGAGAGTGGGGCTAAGAGGAGCTCCCTGGCTAAGGTACTGCTCGGCGTGTTTGTGGTCTATATGCTCCACACCGCCTGGCTGCTGTACGGCTTCCTCAACACCAAACCCTGCGACAGATCCAGAGGAGAACACTGCATCGCCTCCTACCTGTCCACCAGACCCAGACTACAGGTCAGAACACCGATTCAGATACAAATCCATGACATCAGGCCACAGTCAGGGGATGAGGAAGATGAAGAGGCTGCAGATGGCAAGAGGAATTCTGCTTTACAGATCTTCTCAACAGAAACTTGACAACCAGGTTACAGTCTGAGTTGAATGTATTTATATAGCCCTGATTAAATATACAACATAAGGACAAGAGAACAAAAAAAACTTTACCAAGCATAGATGCAATAATATAAGAGAATAACATAAATGCAGCGTTTTAGTCCAGATGTGGTCAAGATGTCAAAGCAACTCATCGAAACAAAGTCCTGGGCTTTGGACTCGTAAAAATGGGGATTGAGTGTTTCATTTTACAGTTTGAACCACTGGGATGATTTGTTGGTTCTTTGTATTGGATAGGATTGGATTGGTCTGATGGTGTTTACAGCAGCTGTTGGATAGGAATTTCATACACACAACCGTAAAACCTTGGCGTAATATGACACTAACATTTTAAAAATGTATATTCTTCTCTCTATACGTATGGGAGGTGTGTCTTCATCTCGCTCTGGATGTATGAACTGGCTGCGTCGTCTATCTAACGTCTGCTGTTTTCAGTGTTTCCATCTGATCCCCGTGTCTTTTGATACCAACTCGACCTAGATTGCTCTCAGGATAATGAGTCAGTTGAAGTTGACAATAGGAAGCTCTACAAACAGTTCTCACAATGATCAGATTGCCAGACATGTCATTTGATTGATAAACTCAATGCGAGCAGGTTTTGCTGCAGCACATCTCCGTATCTTCTGTTCTTCCATTTTCATTTCCCTTTACTGTCCACACAGCATTAAAGGTTTATATCTACTGTCTTGTTCTGTCCTCTCCAGCTGAGTGTCTTCACCTGCCTTGTTCCCGATGACAGTCCGCTCAACCTGGCTGTGACAATAGATCCCTTTGACCCCTACTCCACATATGCCAGGTGCGATTAACATGGTGATGTTACAGACAAATTAGATGAGATTATTTAGAATTTTATTGTCGTAGCATAGGATGCAAGTAAAGAGGCAATGAAATGTAGTTTGCATCAAGCCGGAAGTTCAAATTAAATATTGTGGCAATTGGTAGTGTAATGTTATTAACGTAGTGTTAAAAATACATAAGCTTTAAATTTTCATCCGCAGTAATTTAAGATTGTTGAGTTTGTCTCATATACTACTTCTATTACTCATTTGTATCATGACTTTACACTCAAAGACTGTTCAAATGTGTCACGACAAAACTTTGCCTTCAGGTGTTTCATTTGTGAGGTCACATCTGTTTACAGCTGTTCCATATTACATCAGACTAGATCATTCTTCTAATTTACAGGGAAGGACCTCCTTCCACCCAGTGGACAGTGTGGGTTATGGTCTTACTTGATGTAACAGGCTTACTTACTTTACTTGGATAAAAACATCTGCCAATACATAAATGTAAATTTATGAGAACCTGGACGTCCCCTCAATTACTTGTTGCTGTTATGCTAGTTGATAGCAAGCATTTATATTTTAGACTCACATAAAAATAAATAAACTAAAACCTGTTCCTTGCTGAACGTGGGATATCAGGAAATGTCCAAGATTGTTTAATAAATACACATTTATGAAAGCTTCACTCCACAAATATGCTTCCAGTAGCAGTCAGTGCAAAAAAAAAACATTTTCTCTGTCATACAAATACCACATTTATAACTGATAAGATTTCATTTTTTCAACAGTCTCTGTATCTGTCCGTGTCCATAGGCAGGTGGACGTCTCCCTGCCAGAGGAGACTCGAGCTAATGGCAGTCTGTATGCGATTGTGTACGTGCACAAAGTTGGTGTTTCCCCTTTGGAGGACAGCAGAGAGGTCCACTCTGCCACTCAGCTCACCACCTACATCACTCCCTCACACACAGAGGGACACGGAGACCTGCACAAGGTAACGCAGTCTGTTTACGTTCACAGATATCAAACGATGTTTCACGTGAATCCATTATTATATAATAGTATAATAACCATACCTAATGCATCCTCATTCCTGGCTCCATCAGAGACCCACCCCCAGACCACAGGATCGTCCCGTGTCCCACTGGAGACCCCATCTGTCGATTACGATGATGACAGAGGACTTCACCTTTAACAAGGCGGGGCTTTCCAGTGATGTGCGGCGGTACATGAGAGTGTAGGTGAAACAGCAACATTTGACAATAAGAAACATCAATAATAAATCATGTCATCATAAATGTGCAGTGTTTTCACACTAGTAATCCATGATTGAGTAAACACCACAGAAAAAGTATTTTAAAAAATCTTAGAATTTCTCATGGTCTCAACTCTTCCATTATATCTAAGTTCCTTTAAGTAAAATGACCTGTCTGCGTTTTCATTGTAGCACACAGGAAGGCAGACAGATGAATTATCTTCCTCTTCTGCTGGTGAACGAGCTCAACTTTAGAGTCAAAGACCTCATGGTATGACAGTTTGTACACTGTAACATCTGATCAATCAATAATCTAGTGTTCTGTATTAATGAAATCCATCCATCCATCCATCCGTAGGAGATCAAAAGCAGCACTGTGCGGCTCCCCCTCACTGTGTCCTATGAGGGAATCTCTTTGAGGGGTTTCAGATTCTGGATCCATCTGCAGGATGTGGTTTATTCACTACGACAGTTTGGTGAGTACAGGTGATAACAGCTCATGAGACTGTACGGCACCGCATGTCCGCAAAGGTGATTTTTTTTTTTGTCATACTGTGATGATGAGAGTGGAGGGCTGAAATTTGGAGATGTGCCTCCAAATAAATGAAATTTAAAAAATCATAAAATGAAAAGAAAAAAATAAAACATACCCTGCATGTTCAATTATACTAAATCTGAATGTGTATAAACAAATAAGCCTCCATGCGATAGTAGATATAAGGTAAGATAAGATACAACTTTATTGATCACGAAGGAAATTCTCGTGGAAGAGATTGCTCCAAAGTTAGTCACATTAAATAAATACAATAGAAAAACAAGAGTGAGTGAAAACAATAAAACGAAACGTGAAATCTAACATATATAGTGTGTAAGGATTAAATGCAAACAATAACTTAAGTAAAATAGTGGCATTGTAATTGTAATGACATTTAGTATGACTAATAATAGTAATATTGCAGCGATGAAAAATTATTTTGCACCTGCGAATGAATGTAAATATTGCGTGTGATATTGATGATTATAATGATAATATATTGTTATATTATATATATGTTCAAACGTAGAAAGTAATATTGGTAGAAAGTAATATTGTACATGATAGTGACCGTAAAATTGATTGATATTGAACATAATACTGTGCATGAGACGTGGTAATGATAATAACCTTCTGATGAACAGAGCATGAACATTCATGGCAGAATACGCAGCCCTGTTAGACCGTCAGAAATAACTGTGATGATCATAATACAATGTGATGGCTGTGATATGGCAGATAAGTTATTTTGTTTTTCATACTATTTGTTGACACTCAAACCTAAATCCCCGGTTTCGGATGAATTTGGCTCTAGGCTTCACAGAGGAGAACGTAGATGAGATTAAAGAAACCCTGGTGGGTTCCAACCTCTATCTGCTCGTGCTGACTGCAGTCGTAACAGCTCTCCAGGTACGATTCTGCTACCACACGCAGTATTACATCGTACTCTATGTACATTTCAGGCCTCTGTGGGTCATATATTGCGTACATGTAGTAACCCCGTACTCCAAGTGTGTTTTTCTCTCGATATCTCTGCTCTTGTGCAGCTCATCTGTGAATTCCTGGCTCTTAAAAATGACTTCAGCTCATGGAGGAAAAAGGAGAGCATGGTGGGAATGTCCAGGAAGTCAGGTTAGAAACTAGGATCATAGCGCATGACTGGAAAGTGACGTTTCTGCAGAAACTCTGAGGTTTTAGAGTATGAAACATACATCCAAAGGTTTTGTGAGTATTTTTTTAAATAAGTATTTTGAAAAGGTAAATGACTTCTGTAGGTGAAAATATCAAGAAAATGCCAGCGATGAAAGAGAAGCTATGAAGGCATTTTCATTCACTTACTTACATTCATGGGAAATTGTAAAATTTTAGAAATGTATAAATCCAGTCATATATTTATAAAATTCTGAAAGTTGTTAAAATTGATAGCCCCAAATGTCCCAGCTGTGGTGAACAGCTGGTTTAATGTTACTGGGTGAGAGTGTGTGGCAATAGTTAGGTTTTAAAAGTGGCATTTTTGAACAAATGTGAAAAGTCGAAAAGCTTGAATCATAATTTCTCAAAATCAATGAACGACGGGGACGACCGGCACCCATCCGAAGCCGTCAGAGGTCATGTGAGTATATTAAAGGTCGAATCACGTGCTGAGTCGTCTGTTTGCAGTTCTGTGGCGAAGTCTGGGTACTCTGCTGATTTTCCTCCATCTGCTGGAGGAGACCAGTCTGCTCGTGCTGCTACCTGTCGGGCTGGCAGCGTGCGTCGAGGTACGGTGTGTAAATCCGATCTGTCTGTTTCAAAGTAAAAGCATCTACCGTGCTTTGCGTGATGAATCTGTCATTCTGTAGGTATGGAAGGTGTTCAAAGTGTTTAAGATCCAGCTGCAGTGGAGGAAGTCCTTCATTCATGTGAGTGTGACGCATTTACACTGCACAACGATCAACACACATACAGGGGGAACACACGATGGAGCAGTTGAAGGTTAAAAACCTTAAATCACAAGAAAGAGTCTCTAACTTTTTCCTTTGTTTGTAGGTGAGCAAACTGGATGAAGAGGAAAGAAGGACGATGGAGTACGATACACAGGTCTGTCGTTTATTTCAACTCACATTGTCAGTGGTGATTGAGCCTACGTATGTAAATTATATAATCTAAATAAATTACACTGAGCACATCCTGTCAGTCAGCATCAAGCGCAATATGTCTTTTTTTTTCTCTTGAGTGGGTTTCCAATATCCTACGATCCAAGTCACAATGCTGCATTAATTTTGACACGAACTCGCGACCAATAAAAAATAAATAAAAATTCAATGCAAACATTTGTTGAAAAATATCATTTTTATACTCTAAGTTCAAACTCTTCAAGGCATATATAGGTTTCATTTTAACAGTTGGGTGGACCTCCTCAAGTGATAAATGGATGAAAATGAACCATTATATCCAGTAAAACCGCCTCGATCCCTGGTCAATTCTGAAATGCTGCCCTCTGGTGGCCGACGCTGCCTCATGTTGTTACACAAATCAGTGTGATGTGATGGAACATGGTGTGTTATATGATGGCTGTGGTGCCAGATGAGCTCCAAGGGTTAACGTTGTGTCTTTGATTTCCTCTCCAGGCTTCCAGATATCTGTCCTACTTGATCTATCCTTTGTGTATCAGCGGAGCTATTTTCTCTCTGGCCTACTTACGCCAAAAGAGGTGAGCTCAATCATAAGTGGACTGGATTTTTTTAGATACTGATACGCCGTCCGTCATCAGTAGCTTGACGCACAAACCTTTACTGGATCAGACCTGTATGAGTATTCAGATATCCTCTAAGTTCACACTGAGAAGGATCAATAATCTAACGTTTAGATGTGTCGTGTTGGTCATGTGACAGATACTATTCCTGGCTGATCAACAGTTTGGTGACCGGTGAGTTCTCTTGCATCTGACTTCATGGAATTTAGGTATATTTGCACAAATGGAAATGATCATATAAATAAATGGTATATTTTGAAAAATGTAATAAACCATGCACAATGTAGTTAAGGTGACAATCCTGAGCTTCCCTCCTTTTAAAAAAAATCTCAAATTTTAACCCCCAGTCTCCATGGAACTCTATGGAATTCTACCATTGGATGCCAGTCATGAGACAAAAAGGATGAAAACTAAGGATTATCACTTCTTAAATGAAGTGAGTCTTAATAAGCTTGTCAATAGATCGATGAATGTTCTGCACTTATGTCCTCGTGTCTTCTCTCAGGCGTTTATGCCTTTGGCTTCCTGTCGATGGCGCCGCAGCTCTTCATCAACCACAAGGTTTGAGATAGGAAAGCCTACGACTCATATTAACGTCTGATTATTGCTCTTGACTTCCATTTTCTCTTTCCGTCTCATCCACTTTCGCCGGTGCTTCTCCAACCCTCAGCTGAAGTCTGTCGGCCACCTGCACGGCACGGTGCTCATGTACAGGGTGAGTGTGACCATTGATGACACACAGTGATTTTAGTCGAACCATACCCTACCCGTGAGTGCCCTTTGACCTTTATTCCTCCATCAGGGAGTGAACACCTTCATCTCAGATCTGTGCTGCTGTGCCTCCTACTTCTCCTCTTCTGGATCCTTTTCCTCCTCCCATCAGCTCTCCTGCTTCAGAGACGAGCTCCTCTTCCTCCTCTTCCTCTACCAGCGCAGGTATGTATATATTGCTGCTGATGTGCCTTTGAGCAGGGGTCTGGATCCTCGCTCACAGTATCGTCAAGATAGCATCCTGTACATATTTACCCTCAGAAAAGTGCGTTATAAACTCTAAAACTCTTCACAATGTCTTATTTTACATTCTAGTGACAAGCACAAAGTTTCCAAAGATACCAAATATATCATGATGCATTATGGGAAGTTATAGTTTAAGAAATTAAGGATTACTAAAATGGATTTTCTTTGAGATATCAGACTCACAAATCATCAGATTTTTTTATGCTTATTTCAACTGGTGTACTCAGTCTGTTGATGGATTCCTAATGTGATGGGGCACATTGAATTTAGTCATTTGAATGATGCTGAGCAGCTTACTAATTCATTTATCAGGGTTATAACGCATGACTGTCTATGTTTGCTGGTACAGATGATGTCTGACCGTGCAAATCTTTGATTTTAAGACTTAATCTGCAAGTTTTTTAAATTTCGTGGGACAAAGTCAGTTGGGTTTGACAATGGAATGTATTTTTCTTTTTGATTGCTGGCATGATTAAAAAAACGGAACAAAAAACTTGCGTCGTCTCAACAGGCTTTACACCAGTAAGAGCAGAAAACAAGAATCCGCAACCCACAACAAGAAAGTGAAAACTCAGTGAGGAGACGAATGGACGGAATCGAAATGACAAGAAGGAGAAAATCTTCAGAAAACAGACAGGAATGGATCAACCCGGATGAAGAAAAATGGAAACAAGGAAGTAGGTGATGAATGAATAATTGGCGGTGAAAAAAACAATGAAAAGGCCGCACCCGTCCAAGTTAAGCTCTTTTGCAGTAGGATTCTGCAGCTGCAGCTCATCATTCAAAAACACATTCAGCCTCTAAGACGTCAAGCTTCTGGTTCATGTGTGAATTGTTAATGTGTTTAATTCTGAGATCATGTTTAGAATGGAAGGAAGGATCCCCCAACCTCAGCAAGTATAATCATGTTCTGTAGCTAGACTGAATCTCGTGAACGCAGCACTGATCTTCATCTGGTGGTTTGAACATATTGAACCTTGATCATTCCCTTGATCTTTCCCTGCACCTCCAGTTTGCCTCCTGCCAAAAAACCTGATGTCCTCTGCAACTCCTGCAACGCAATCTGACTGTTAGACGACAGAAGAGATGAGTATGGAATCAAACTGTTTGCTTTCTGATGACAGCCTTTAAGAAAATGTCGTCTTTTTTTTGTTTATTTTGCAGTGCTGTAAATAAAGTGGCTACATTTTGAATTAGACGATGCTCCGATTTCTGTTTTGACAAAGCACGCTGTCTATAAACCTTTAACAATGTAAAACAAATAACAGTTTAAGCAGCATTCCCCTCTGTTATTATACTAGAAGAAATTACAGTATTTTACATAGAATGAGATGCTGTGTGAATGTGCATGTGTGCGTGTGTGTATCCATCAACAAGTTGCAATCGTAAGAGGAGAAACAGACAGGAGACGTATAATTATGGTAACTGCTCTGTCTTTAGACTTAGAATGTCCCCGTATATCATTTTGAAGCTTAAGTTTGGTCTTTGGAATGAGCAGCAATGTAAAGAAGATCCTATAAAACTTAAATATGTGTATGTGTGTGTGTGTGTGTGTGTGTGTGTGTGTGTGAGAAAGAGGTTGGTGTAACTGGGTGTGTGCTGGTAAATTCCTCTGTGTGAACCTTAGGCAGATGTTGATGATGTCACTGACACTTAAAGAGAAACCTGCAGGTATTTAAATCAATCAACACTCTATGAAATGATAATTATATCATATTGTCTTTTTAATAAAAAGTCATTTCTGCATTGTTGCACCAATGCATTGGTTGTGTGTGAAGCTTACATTAGTTCTGTTTTTATCTTAGTCATTTAATTCAGCTATTTATTTAACTTCAGATTTCTGTTTGTATATTCATTTCACTTTGTTTACGTTGTTTTGAATAGTTAGTTTTACTTCTAAATGCGACACTTTACCAATTCAGGCTTTCTCAGACTGTGTTCACAAGTTGAACTCCGAACATTTCTGTGAGGTCTATATTTTCTAATCAAGTATGATTTTTTTTAGTGTGGTATGCGAAATTATTAATAGGTTACTTGACAGATCAAGATTATAGTTTAAAGTTATGAATTAAAGTTACTTGCCTGTCATAACACGAGGTTGCCACTAGAGGGTGTAATGTACAGTGTTCGCCTAGAAGAGTTCTTTACTGATTGAAATTAACTCCGCACTTTTTTAATCTTAACCCCTGAAAGTCTGTATTAGAGGAGCAGTATCTCCCTGTATAACTTGAATAAAAGTGTCATATTATATCATTGAGTTAATTAAACCAAATGTTAAATAAATATCCCCCTCCACTACATAAAAACCACATCCTGTAAAAAAGAAAAGACACTCCAATGCACAAGAATGCAGTCAACCCGTTTTTCATTTCAACATTATTTTTATTTCACTGTTGTTTTCTTCCTCCTATTTGACAAGATGGCTGACTTCACCCAGAAGACAAAATAAAAACCAGTGTTCACTAGTACGAGTCCTGTACAATGTACCGGCGGTACCCACCAGTACAGCTTACAATATACCAACATGGGCAAATTTACGCAACAACTACAAGATAAAATAGATATATTTTTTAAACCCTATAACACTCAGATATTTGATAGATTCATTGCTGGCTAAACATGGGAATCAAATCTGGGTAAAATAGGGTTAAAAGTGTGACTTTTTTTTTGGTGCTGTGCAAATATGCTCTTTTCCCAGTATACCATGCTATACTCGTACGCTCACCATATAGCAGTGTGTGTGTGTGGTCAGTATTAAGTTCCAGTTGGCTCGTTTTGGCTTGCATGTTTGTTTCCCTGCGAGGCGTCACATTTTTAGTGTTACAACTGACAGAAATGTGGGGGATCGAAGCACGAAGGTTTGCTGCCGTCTGGGTCGTTTGTCTTAGAGACGCCGATCTGCGAGTCCATCTGAGGAAAGATGGGGAACGAGGACAGAGGATGAAGAGCGAACCCCGTGGAGTGTAGGTAGAGCTCTGGGGTGGCCAGTCTGGTACTTCCTGCGTTAAAAGACTGGACAGGAAAAACACACGAAAAGAGTGAGCATACTGACAGAATCCTGCTGCCTGTGATGATAATGTCTGCCCTTCCTCTTCACTCCACGATGAGCTTGAAGTATCCTCAGTGTCCACACTTGTTTTTGTTTTTCCCCCTCATCAAGAGTCAGTGCTGGGATTGAATATCTGCTAGTATACGTGTACGAATAACAAAAAAACAAAAGAAAACGTGGAGCCAACTGAACTGAGAGTGCGTGTAGAGTTTCCCGTCTGGAGCGTTTGTCCATACAAGAGCTGGATTCTTCACAGTTGGCGTCTTTTAAAACTGCTCAGATAGGAGGTGAGGAAGACTGCAGGAGAGAGGAAGAAAATGATGGAAAGCAAAGTGGGAGAAAACAGAGAGGAGACAAGGATGAGGGCAGGGTGAGTTCATCAGGCAGTAGACCATGGCGAGTTTTAATCCGCTCTCTCCTTCCTGTCCTCCGTCTCCTCCTCTGAAATTTCAGTCTATAAATAATATTTTGTGAGAAGGAGGGAGGCCAGGAAGTGACCGTCTTTACTGCGGGTTTTTGCCAACTTGTTGATGCACCCAGCAATTTCTCACCAGCATCACACATCACTGACACTAAACTGACAACATCTGTGTGTGATCTGCTCAGAGCTGAGCGTCCACAGTGACGTGAAGGAAGAGGGGGTTCACATTTAAGAGCTTCATGCAGATATGTTGGTAGACCAAACACAGTCCCATCAGGAGCCCGTTCTGATGAATCAAAAGTTGTATTCCACGAAGAAAAATCCACGTCAACAATCCCAGGCCGGGTCGCTCCCATAGTGTTTCTTACAGAGGCTCATTTCAGGTCCAGCCTTCCTCCTCTTCTCTGGTCCTCTTCATCGTTTCAGTCAAGTCCAAAGAGAAGCGAAGCCGCCAAGTCCCTGATTCAGGAGTTGTTTTTGCTCTGTTCTCTCATGAAGAGATTTACAGTGGTGGAGAGTTTGGCCAGGAGTCCCTAAACGTTTGTGTGATTGGACTGATCAGCAGTCAGCTCCAGGAACTCTCACATCAGGAGTCCCGACCCACTTCACTAATCCAGTATTTTCTTCACGACGGCTGCCGGCAACGACGCCATCTCTCATTGAACGGACGAACCCCTAGTGTGGGCGGGACTGGGCCATCATTTTAAGCCTTGATTGGTCAATGACATCCAGCAGGTTCTTGGCATCAACGGCAAGTGCGTGAGCTGCTGTCAACATCTGTTTCTTATAGTCCTGCTGGAGACTAACACAGATATAAACAGATATTACTTAATAACAGCTTTTACATCAATGTTATACTGTATGTACATATTGTAACTGAGAAAATCACATCTGTCTTACGATTCCCTGAAAATTTGTGCTTTGATATTTTGGAGGACGCAGATGAAATAACATTTATTGACAATCAAATTGCACTCAATTTATATATATATATATAGAGAGAGAGAGAGAGAGATGGATTGTCTGCTCGAAGCAAAATTTTCATAATCCTGTTTAAAATGTCTCTGAAATCTAAAAACAAGATCTAGCACCAAATGTTTTTGCAGCTGAAAGCCAAGGCCTCTGTCTTCACTGCAACCCCAGACACACCCCGTGCAGTTTGTTCCTGTTTAAATGATAGGTGTAAAGAAAAAGTAACTTTTTTTTGGTACTGCTCTACACAAACCATGTGGTTCTGGAGCTTCTATCAGCCAGTGGAGACAGGAAGCTTCATTAGAACCACCACAAATAATACAAATAAACCTTAACTAAAAAAATGCATTTGAATTCAGCTGACAAAACTGAATCTCACAAAAGAAGTAGTTTTTCAAGAAAAAGTTTCTTAAAAGATTTTTTAAATCTAAAAAATTTTTATGATAAAAATATTCTGCGTATGAATTTAGTAAAATTTGTTGAAAAAATATATATGGTGCATTTAAAATTGTAATACAATATACAAATATATCATTACAGAGTTGATGGTTGTACAGGTTGCATTCACAGCCTGTAACAGAATGTGTAACAAATGTTTGACACAACAGGGAATCTCTCCTCTTTAGACCTACCTTGTCATCACATATTGTTGGGCTAACTTCATCTTCCCGATTAGCTCTGCCAAGTCAGAGTTAAGCAGCTTCTGGGCCATCTCGATCTGTGACAAGACACCGGAGAAAAGGGTTTAAATACGACATGAATCCAATCATTCGATCCACTCAACAAACAGGAAATCTAAAGTATCTGGAGAGAATAAAGGCTGATGACAGTTTGAAAAAGACATGGTGATGTTTTGTTCTTATAGGAATTTGGAAGGAGAGAAATGAAGGCCCCTCCTTGTCTGGGTTACGACTGTTGTTCTGTGTATGCACTGAGTGTGGGTATACCTCTCTGTGAGTGCTGGCAGGGAGTTGTGGAATTGTCTCATCCACTGTGGCCAGTAACGTCCTCAACGCCAAACCCACATCCTGAAAACACAAATAAACACACAGTGTTGACAGGATGCAGAATTCCACTGCTGCTAAGGGTGGATTTGGTTTGTCAGAGAGCCGGGTGCTACCTTGACCATGGGAACGTATTCCTCTGGAGGAGCCGGCTGGATTTTACTGGACATCTCGATCACAGCTTTCACCAATCCTGTCACGTTTTCGTACACCTTGTCGTTAGAGCGATCTAGATTAGCTGTGGGGGGCGGGCTTATCTCCTGGTGCTGCAGCTGGACCAATAAGAAAGCAAAGAGCAGTGAGTTGCGCGCTCCCAGAATGAAGACAAACGTACAGGGCGGATGCAAAGGTAACAACACAGAAAGCTGGAGACAACTTCAAAGCAGCATATAAGCTTCTTAAAAGCAAACACTGTAATAAATATTAGCACAGGTGCCTGCACGACTCCTGCATGATTCTGCAGACGTAAATGAATCATGCCTTTGTTGTGCCGACGGCCATGACATGCTCACTGAAACTGCCTTGATCTCTAATTGTTAGAGATGAAGAAGTGACTAGAAGAAATGATCTCCTGCTGGACATCAGCATGTGAAGGACAGTCGTAGACCATGCCTCTTGTAGGCCACCAGGGGAAGATAAGATGACAGTGATAGACTGGGTAAGTGAACACATGAATGAAGGTGTATGTGAGCTACGGTACGATGTGTATTCTAAAAACAAAAAGTGGACTTTTGCAATTCCTCATTTTGAACACGAGATGGCAGTGCAAAGCTGGTCCATGAAGTCAATGATGGTTCACAAATTCAAACCTGATGCGGCCCGACTCCAATCACACCTCCCTATAAATTACTTTCCCTTGTTGGTCAGGACAGGAGATACAGTATTTCCTACTGCCTGACCCCTGTACTCATTACGGCTCTTAACTTATTGGATTGGTTGGAAACACAAACAAAACTTTTCTACTGCGCCACAGATCTGAAGACCATGTTTGTCTAATCGACCATGAAGTACCGTCAACTTTTTAACTTCTCTGCTCATATTTAGTGGATTGAACTAAATCCACAGGTTTACAATTTAACACAGGTTACACCTGGGCATCGAAAAGTGTTTATAATAACTGCATAATAATAATAATACCATGACAATAATAATTATTATTATTATTGTAAAGCAAATTTTCCATGGCGGTTTGTTGTAAAAGTCAGTGATTTTTAGTTCACCTGCATGTTTGTATAGGATTTTTCATAAATTGTGTCTGGCATGACATTCCTGTATCATATAACATATGTTGTCCTTTAGCGAGGGGTACCCAGTTTGGGTAAACAAACATGAAAAGACAGGCAAAAACTCAAGGAAGGAGGAGAAAACTGTGGATGCTCGAACGTCATTCGATCAGCCGTCGTGCTAAAATCTGACTCCTTCTCATGAACGTGCGTCTCACAATTAATCATTATTTGCTGCACGTTTTAATATTTTTTTTCTATTTACGTAGCTGTTAGTCCCTAATCTTTCTCCACATTGCTAATACCACAACAGCACCAAAGATTAAGGAATTGTTTGAGAACGTCAACATGTCACCACCTTGTTGCACCTTATTGGCTGCTTGCCAACTTGTTGTTAATAGCCCATATATTCTTCAAGGGGAAAAAAACAAACAAAATTAATGATGATCACTTTAATTTCTATTAATCTAAAAAGTTCTATTAATTATCTATTATCACGTGGCCAAAGTAAAAGAAATTATCTGGTTGTTTAGTGTGATATCAAGACTACATTCAGCACTGCCAGTATCAGAAACCATATTTTGGTTATCAGATTTGACATACAAGACAAACGAGAGGGAACCTGTTTCTCCAAAAAAAACGAAGAGAAGAGAAAGAAGAGAAGAGAAGAAAGGAGAAAGATGACACAAATGTTACTTAAACAGAATTTGATTTGTCGGACTGAGGAATCAAAGGACTTATGGAGGGAGGGAGCAAAATGAATCCCAGTGTGACAAGACGCACAGTAAACACACACAGGCGGTGTGCTGCTTACCCGCCAGGGCTAGGGGTCAACAGTAAGGCAGAGGGCAGGAGGAGGAGGAGGAGGGGGGTAGAGACGGAGCAGCCAAGGGAGAGGAAGATAAAAGGAAAATATTAATGTTCTTTACAAATACATGCGATGTGTACTGTATATATTAATTCTTGAAGTGTATTTGTGTATGTGTATTTTTGCTTTGTGTTTGTACGAGTATACAGACAGATAACCATTTCCTGTAGTGATTTCATATGTATTTGTGAACAATCAACAAACAATGTATGTATCTACCTTGACTCCGTCGTTGTAACTATCCACAGTATTTAGACAGGCCAGACTGCCCACTTGGCCGGGGGCCCCAGGTCGGGGGGGTTTCTTTGGCGGAGCTGCATGTTCTACAGGGAATGACAAACGAGAGTGAATATGATGACACACTGTTTTCTCATCTGCAATATCAATCCATTAAAAATATAAGAGTGTTACTGCACTACTGTGCTCTTTGGTCCCGCAGCATCTGAACAATTCACATCATTATCAGTAATCAAATGACAGGTGAGTCCACTTGTCCAACCCAGTGTCCGCTTCGTGAGGGATATTTACCCCAAATCTATTTCAGGCACAACATGCTTCTGTATTCTCTGTGTTCTGTGCATTTTCTCACTAGCAGAACAGCGACTATCTGGTCTCAAGCAGACAGAAAGACAGGAAGTGGGAGAGAATCTGTGTAATTTCATATGCACATATTTTATAAATTAAAAGACGATGACTGAGATGTACAGAGTGAAACAATAGTGGGTGTGAGACCGTAATTAGAGAGGGTGACGGGCCTGTCTATTACCTGCTTTTCCAACGGGCTGGTATATGTGCTGGTTCCCTGCCTGCACAAACAAACAACAGAACATCGGGTGAGAATTATCCATTGAGACACACAAACGCGGACACAAATACCAAAACTTCACATGAAATTCACAATGTGATGGTAACAACCAAGATCTGTTTGTAATTACTTAGGAAATCCAATTCAATTCCCTGTTACACAACTTTAAGTCTTGATTTATTAGAGTCATCTATATTGTAGAAGCTGATTGTTTTTCACTTTTTTTTATATAAGTCACAAAATAAATATAGGCAAAAAGTTTAGAGCAAAAATTAAAAAAAAAATTGAAAAGAAAAATAAACATTAACAAATGTGAGAAATGTGAGTCTTGATGATTTAATGGTGGTGAGCATAAAATTATGCAACACAAGTAACTGTAGTGGTTACAGGGATGTGACATATTTACTGTAATGTATTTTTTTGTATAAAAAGGGAAGGCCTGGAAAGCCTCTGTGCCATCAGAGTGTTGTGGTCTGACAACCACCAACACCCAAAATACTACAGCATTACACACACACACACACACACACACACACACACACACACACACACACACACACACAAGGGTTGAACCAATCAATTCC
>OMNV01016079.1:0-10143 GCA_900303265.1 Brotula barbata | reverse complement strand
TGATTTAATGGTGGTGAGCATAAAATTATGCAACACAAGTAACTGTAGTGGTTACAGGGATGTGACATATTTACTGTAATGTATTTTTTTGTATAAAAAGGGAAGGCCTGGAAAGCCTCTGTGCCATCAGAGTGTTGTGGTCTGACAACCACCAACACCCAAAATACTACAGCATTACACACACACACACACACACACACACACAAGGGAGATTTTCCCACCACAAACCACAAACATTCATGGGAGGAGGAGGAACAGCATTGAGATGAATTGCAAAGACAGAAATATCTGCCCGTGGCAACTTCAAGCTGCTACAACAACTTCATCGACAAACAACTCGCATTCTAGCTGTTCCGATTCAAACATTGACACAAAAGCGTACAAAAAGTTTGTATCGGGGTGAAGGAACTGAATCACTGCCAAGAAACAATGTATGACTATGTCCAAATAGGGACATTTGATGGAACAAGGTGATTGAATAACTTTTCATTCACTACTTGCGTTAGCAGATGTGTTACCACTAAAGTGATTGGAACAATTCAAAAGCAAATAAATAATTTTTCCCTTTTCTTCTCCTGTAAAATTACGTAACAAACATTAACATTTAATGCAAAGGAACACGTTATGGTAAGAACCTGTGGGCTGTCTACACCTACTGCAGCAGACACGTTGTAAAGACACTTCCTGTTAAATCGGGCTGCAGATGTGAGACAAGATTCTCAGATTGTTCTTTACACAAACTGAATATTATAACATGATTCTCTGTATGCAATTGTGGATAAAATGATAAACGTTTTGCTTTACAGTGGGCAGCACTAAGAGGAGTGAATAAAGATATCTATCTTGTTTTGGCTTTTCTGCAGCAGTGGTCTATTAATGTCTGGAAATGCTATGGGAATCCACTGACCTCTCATTGCTGCCCTAACGGGTCACTTCCTGCCCCTGAATCCATCCCCTCCGCCTTAATCAAAATAAACACATGCCGGGAGTCCAACCATAATCTGGACATCCCTCAACATCCTCCTCTCTTTGCCACACATTAACACACACACTTCAGAGAAATTTAACCTAAATGTTGTCCTGCTGATCGTGAAAGACAATCAGACATGTACAGAGTTTACAGGTGACTGAAAGGAAAAACAAAAACATTTACCGGTGGCTGCAGTCCGCTTTCTTCTCGGTCCAGACTCCCTCTAGAGCTCCTGGTGTCTGGTTTCTAAAGAAACACATGTACCGTCATTTCATATATTTACCATAAATCGGCTGGAATCATCTCACTTTGCATGCAATTACAGGTTCAACGATATTGATTCAAAGTTCGTGGGTATATTTAACGTTATACAACATAGGATATTTTTGCCAATTTCATTATGTTTTGTTGCAGTCTCAGACTTTTGGAATGAGATTTTAATTTACTCACTGAGACACATTTCGAAACACAATAGATTGAGCCAGCACATTACTAGATATTTTTCCTGTAAAAGCACAACCTTATATGTCCATTTCATGGACACCTGAATATTTCGTCACTGCTCCATTACAGGCAGTTAACATTCTGAATTGACAAAAGTGAAGTTGAACTGACAGCCACCATCAGAGCCGGTTTATCAGTCAAGTAAATGAGCTGATGAAGGAAGGAATGAAAAGGCAAAAGAAGGAAAACTCTCATTCAGTCGAAAACATATGATTTCCAATAAAAATGGGAACGCTCAGTACACAGTGAATCATCATACACCCAAAATATATACACATACCTTACTTATATAAATACATGAATAAATACACAACTCATACACAGGTGCCAGGTATTATGCCACCTGGCTTCTCCATCTATACACAGCAGCCCTCCCACATCCTTCTCCCACCTCACACACCCACACGCACCCTTACCTACCAGTTTCCCAAGACAGGACTTGAAGACCAGCATTGCCAATGCGTTCATCAAAGTTGTCCGATGACTTTTTTGTTTTGTCTGTGTTATAATCTTTTGATCCTACTCTAGCTCCCTGTATGGTTCTATCTGCCTCTCGGAGGGTGCGAGTGTCTTCCTGTCTGTGTATCACTGTCTGTGCCAGCAGTTTCATCAAGACAAGAATTCGGGTTCGACTTCGACACACTTATATCAGGCTCTGACGCACAGAGAGTGAAGAAAAGAAGAAGGAGGGAGGAGGAATGAAGCACACTGCCAATGAGCCATCAGTGTGTGTGAGCATGTATGCCCTTCTTTCCCAAACCCTTCGTATTCTCCCCTCCTTCTCTCCTCTGTGCTCCCTCCACTCTCTTGCTCCTCCCAGCAATAATGTTATAAGACCCAACCGGTCTACAACACACACGCACGCACGCACTTTCTCTCTCTTTTTCACACAAACACACTCAGTTCCAGCTTTTCAGTAATCTTGTGTGCTGTCTGTTAGTGGTTGCGGCTCAAAGACAGACTGTTGACTTGTCAGATTCACTAAGTCTATCATTAGCCTGGAATTCACACAGGCCACACCTGCATGTGTACACACACACGCGCGCGCGCGCATGCACACAATAAATTTCTCAGGCAAAAACCCCAAACAACTCCAAAGCTCAAAAATATTCATCCTGACAAAAACCTTTATACATCTGCCATTTGTGATGTCAGGAGCTCCTCAATCAGGTTCGGTAAATTAGTCTTCTGTACAGTAAATAAAGGACACATAATATGTGTAATATGTGACAATAATATAAATTAGGCACAAACCTCCTAACATTAGTGGGAGATGGCATGTAATGCCCAAAAAAGACAAAATATTTAGGAAGAGGACTTTCCATTTTCAAATCATGTGTCATTGGTTGATATAACATAATGCCTCATCCAATGAACATATGAATCAGGATACACCTTTTCATGTTTACAGCGGTGTAAGTGAATGCAGCAAATCCACTGAATAACAAAACTGAAAAAGGAATTTAAAGCCTTACTCAAGGGACAATTTGTGGCTGTTTTTTAAATGTTGCTCCCCTAGGCAACTGGTAAATGAAAAAACAGCTCGTAATAAAATTCTTGCAGGCTAATTGTGTAAGACTAACAGTACGTTTCTCCATCCTCCAAATATAAGGGTTCTTAATTAATACCAGAAAAGATTACTTTTCCATTGCTTTCGCTACTAGTGGGAGGTCAAAGCAAGGTCAGCGTCTTCATCAAGGACATTGCAACAGTCTGTGAGTTCCATATTTTACATATCCATAAAAACCACAACAAAGGACTGATATTAAATGGTGTTCCCGTATTTTTGATACTGCATATGACTAAATAAAAGATGATATTGCTGTATTATACTTAATAAATAGTTTTAATGCCAAAGACTACAACTGACATGCAACCTGGATCTGAAATGCTGAACAGTACAGCTCACAAGACAAAGACAAGACTGGTTTGTAAGCAAGCCCGCATTACCGCAGAGGTAAACATTTTGCCAAGCGCAACATCAAAACCCAGGCACTGCTATTGTATATGGCAAAATGTGCGCTTTGAAGACTTTGAAGTGTGAAAATATGCTCTAGATTTCCTGATTATATAGGTTTGAAGATTATTTTGAATGTTGTTAATATCTTGAAAGTATTTTAACCTATAATTTACAGAAATCTGTCACCATCTTACTTATGATTGGCACTTAAATCAAATCACATGCTGAATGTATTGTTACATACTAAGCCATTCTACACAACTGTAAATGTTCTTAAACAAACACAGTTGTCATACATAAACTGTGTGTAAGAGCATCTAAAGTGTGTTTCTGTGTATGTGTGTGTGTGTTACCAGCAGCCTTTCCTCCTGCTCCAGCCACCTCTGATCCTCCTCCATCTGCTGTTGTTGTATCATCAGCTGTTCTTCCATTAACAGGCACTGCTCGCCTACACACTGCATGTCTACTGCCCTGTCCTACAGATGTGCGTGCATGCACACACACCCACACCAAAAGACAAGACATAACAACAGAAAAGCACCCAAGCACCCAAGCACACCAAAATAAGGACACACACACAGACAAGGATGAAGTGAATCGTGCACACACATACAGACACACATGCACATACACACAGAGGACAAGGGAACAGACACATACACCAGACTGATGAGAAACTGAACTGAAATAGTAAACAAGCTCAAAATGATGATGTGAATGAAGAATTTATTTGTCAAAGAATGGTTTTCTAATGGAAGAAGTCAGCTTGTAGTAGCAGCAGAGCTGTAACAAAACTATGACTGTCAACGACAGCTGTGTTACTGTCATCAGTGAGGCTCCAAGAGTTCACTCAACTTCCTGAGTCCAGACAGAATGGTCTGTGTTAATGCTGCCAGGCAAAAAATGCAACTCCAGATGCCGGACAGAGCTTGGTTTAATTGTGCTAATCAACAACTTTAAAGTGCAGGAAGTAAATGTGGAATCACTCATGTAACATCATGTTTTGGTTGAAAACATAGGAAAGCACTTCATAGCAATTACTCGTCTCACAATTTACCTGGAGAGTGAGAGAGAGAGTGTGTGTGTGTGTGTGTGTGTGTGTGTGAGCGAGAGAGAGAGTCTGGTCTCCTACCTCCATCACAGAGCCCCACAGTGCCATGTCCTGTCCATGGGGCTGGGGAAGGAGCTGTGCGTGTGAATGTGTGTGGACATGATGGCGAGGGTGTGTATGCGCATGGTGTGTGTCCAGCATTGCAGCCTGTGGGGGGTACAGGGCGCTGGGCACCGAGGGGAGAGTGTGGGGGCCAGGGTATCCTGCCATCTGACACACAAAGGGAAGACAGAGATGGGGACATATGGTTAGTCTATTATGCATGGTAACACCAAATATTACACCATAATGTGAAAGTGAATTTTGAAAGTGAAAGTGATTGGTGGCTGCTTTTCCTTGTGGAAGATATTCTCACCATACATCTATGCAGACATGCGGTGTGTTGTCTAACTGTTGTCTATAATTAAGTTAATCTGAACACAATCACAAAGTATGCATGCCACTGTGAGGACGAGAAATTCTTTTGTTTTGACTTTAAATACTTAGGTACAGTTATTATCCAAAAATATATTTCATTCATAAAATTATCATTAGCAGCTAAATGCCCTTTACTCAGGTATGTTTTCTAATGGTTCAATTTTACATCACTTAAATGGGATACCTGTACTTTTACTCAAGTACGAGTTTTATCCATCACTGATTATATTGAGAGGAAAACAGGAAGAACATATATTCATATAAATAAATGACTCTTGTGAAGCTTGTCTCCATACCTGGTAGTGTCCAGGATGCTGGGGGCTGGGGTAAAAGCCATCACTTGATCGAGGACTGGGATAGCCTGGTCTACTTGGCTAAAGGAAGAAAAGAAAGAGGAAAAAAAAATGGAGACAGAGAGAGAAAGGAAAAAGAACAACAAAAATTTAGCTTAATGTTTGTTCAGTGTAATCCACAACAAAAGCCACGCGTTAGAGGGTAGGACACTGAGCATAACAACAACAACAACACACAAACCCACAGGAGCTGTTTGTGTGGCTGGGTTAGCTGTCAGTCAAAACAGGGAACACCCACAGGGCTGCAGGACCGGCAAGCTGTTAGTTGAACGGGAACCAAACGTAAATGTGTCCCTATGTTACAAACATCAACATCTATGGACAATAAACAGTTTAGAATTGGACAAAAACACTCTGGTTAGATGTGATACAGGCATGTTGAGTGGTGTGGTTGCGCGTTCACCAAAGACCTCTCTTTCAAGCCTTTTCTAATTTAGCAGGATATACGCCTGCTGAAAAATGGAAGTGTAAATTATTACAATTTAAACCTGACAAACAATCGTTTTTAGAATACTACACATTTGAACAAAGAACTAATGCACTTTTATAATCTATTATTCTGCTGAGCACTGACAGCTAAAAGTAGAAGTGCTTGGTGAACCCACAGTCTCTCCTCTCCTGGTTTCCCGTGGTGGGTTGAGGTGGTTGAAAGTCGATCAGTCTCCTCCCTTGAACTACTAAAGACATTTATTATGGATGTTAAACATGTCTAGCACAGTAGTGTAACCTCTACCTTCCACAGCCTCTCATAGTAGCTTTCTCTGGACCACACCTCCGACAGCAAAGACACACAAGGACACGGGGAGGAAGATAGTAAAGGAAGACCGGGAGGGATGGAAGGAGACGAGAAATAAGGAAGGACAGAGAAGCAGACAAAGACAAGACAATAGCTGATTCATACATTCAGACCAGACAGACGGGCTGACAACGGACAGACATGAAAACGTACAGCATGTTGGACATGACGCACAGAAAGTCACACGTTCCTAAACCAGGACCAAATTATATTGTGGAAGCTTAACTGTCACAGTCATGTGACAGCCAAAGGGGGAGGTTTCCCAGGGAATACCCAGCTTAAACATAGAAAGACGAGTAGAACAGACAGTGGATGGTGAGGTTAATCACACTAGGCTAGACCTTAGTGACATCAGAGGAAGACAAGACATTAGGCCTATCCCAAGACATTGACAAAACAAACAAAGAAAGAAAGGATGGACATTAAAATATCCTCAGTCACTGTCCGTCACTGATTTAATAATGGCTACACTGCATTTAAGTGTGCCACTGCCAGAGGTTGGGTGTTGTGCACACATTATAGCACAAATGGGTGGAAGAGAGGTATCAATGACTGGATTGTAGATAAAGTCAAAATGTCCGTTACCAGGAAGGAGGTAAAACTGATGCTAGATTTTGAAATGTCTCGTTAAAGAATATACTGTATTTGAAAATTCTATCCTGATCTAGATTTTGGTTTGCACATCTGAAGGACGCCCTAAATCATTGTTTAAGGGTTTTTTTTTTTCCCTTTCTATTAGTATTAACTTCCTTGAAACCATAAAAACCAAACAGAGGGAGACTGAGTGCTTGATAAACCTTTCCATGATTAAATTCATTGTGTGAATTTAGCTCCATCTATTGGACTATGCAATGTGTAATTTAGGAATTGTAACAATTTTGTGGTGGCATATTTTGGAAACATAATAACCGGCATTTTTTAATTAACCTGGCACTGTGAGACGCAGCCTTTATACTCCCATGAGGAATCTTAGGAATTTTGAGTTTTCATCAGCTGGCACAATTCATCAACTCTCTCTGAGACACACTGATTACCACGAGGGTCTCAGTGCAGTGCCAGTGTAGAGCAACAGCCCCAAAACACAATGTCCCACTCAGAGACGAGAACAGATTCTTTTGAAGGCGCTGACCTGTCTTCCATCTGAGGGCCAGCAAAGTATTTTCTTAGGGATGTGTAGAAGAATTGGTGTTGTTAAAGGTCAGCAGGGATGGGAACTTTCAACCAAAACAGGTTTAAAAGCTAATACTGCACACCAATGACTGGCACCCACCAACTGGAAGAAGCTAACATTTGTGTAATGTTAACAGAACTTAAACAAAGCTGGACATTTCGACATGCTGCTTATTTATACTAACAAGCTAAATCCTACGTTTCCATCAGGATTACGGATTTAAGGTGACCATTTTGCAATACATGTGACAGATTGCAGTACACAAATTACAGTATTTACTGTAATGCATCACAACATAATGCATCATAGTAAACTGCCCGGGAGAAGTTTGTGCTCTTGAGTTTGGAACCATGCGTGATAGATGGAAAATGTACCCTTGCAGTGCTACAAGTTCTGTATTTGAGGCATTCAAATGTTCAATTACATTCCCAGTTCAGAGAGACATTAAAGAGCTGATAACAAGACTCTTTGTCAACTCTGTTAACATTCACCTCTGGCATATCCATAAGTAAATTCCATGTGTCAGATGGGCTACATTCTAGTCTAATTATTAGCCAAATGGAATTTGGATTTATAACAGGCATCTTCAGCAGCCTGGAAATAGGGAGGGATTATCCCACGGACACAAGGACATGTCAACACTATGTCTCACGCAAAGGCAAAGGCATGAATAACTATAAAAGTAAACATCACAAAGGGCATTTCAAGGACATGACTCGCAGATGTAAGCATAACCATGCAGACTACACATTCCCTGGTGTTAGCAAACTCAATATTAAAATCACTTGGGTCAGTAATTATAAATGAATGATTGCAGTGGTCAGAGATTAGTCCAGGATGGATAATACTAGCGTTAATCAAAAAATGTTGCAACATTGTTTTCAGAGCTTGGGGGAATTCAGAATTCCCTTACGGGAGACTTCAATAACATGCCTTTAGCTAATACCACTCGTTCCTAAAATTGTATTTTCCTGGAAATTTGTCATGTACTGGACCCAAACCATTTCCAAATGTGCTAGCTTGGCTGTCATGTAGTTTAATCCGATGGATGGTGTTGTAAAAAATGCCAAGGGCAAACACTGAAAGTTGTCACCAGGACTTGGCATGGAGAATGGGTTAAATGAACACCAAACTCAGTGGATTATCGATTGGTGTATGATACATATGTAGTATTTCCTTGGCAGATTATGTTATCGGGAGACACATTTCTCACTAAAAAGTGACATGATGTCAAACTTGTAAAACTTTTCATGAATGTTTAATGTTTAATATTTTTGGTCAAAATTGATGGTTAAAGATCAGTGTAGGATTGTGTTTAATTGATTCTCTAGTCTTGAAACTCTGCTTCAATTTTGCATTCGTTAACTATATATACACATACAGTATTTTAACTTATCCTCAGGTATATTTTCTCACCTGTGGGCAGACATCCCTTTTAAATGTCCGTGACATAAAAAAAAAAAAGATCGTCCCCCTTGTAAATGTTGCAACATTTTTTTGTTTAGTTTTTTTAAACAGATGCACATTTTTATTCATTACTTATAAGTAAATTAAAGTTTGGTGCAATTATACACCACCTGCCTTCAAGGGTCTGGATGGAAGAAGGGTGAGTCGTTCAGAGTGAGGGGAGGGAAAGGCTGGCTGGGAAACTATAGGGAGGCTGGCTGTTCGGTTGGATAGATGGGGGTTAGTAGAGGACGGGGGCATATGGGAAGTGAGAATATGGAGGACTCTTTCTGTGTGTGTTGGAGTGACAGGCGCACTACACGACTGCACAGTAGGGTGTTGGTGCTGAGAGTGGCAGTCAGGTTGAGTTGGAGTGCTGTTTTCACGACAAAAGCTGGACAACAGGGTTTTAGTTTGAGGGATTTGGGGAGAGGTGTTCAGGTTAGGACTCAACTGGGAAAGGAGAGAATGGAAAGGCTGAGAGAGGAAGGAGTTTGACGTTGACTGGTATGAACAAAGATGGTGAGGAGTGCAGAGACGAGCGAGAGAAGGTGAAAGGGGATCGGGTGGTGTGAATGAAAATGATGACGATGTGGGACTGTGTACATGGGAAGAGGTGCAAGGAGATGAAGGATGAGGGTGTCCGGGGCAAAAGGGAATCTGTGAGGCAAAGCGTTGATTTTGAGGATGATGATGATGGTCATGAGGAGGAGGAGTGGACAGAGAATCCATATTGAAGCTTGGCTGCAAGGAGGGACGACGGCTGGGCTGCAAACAGACAGACAGGTGGGGAAGAGAAACACAGGTGGAGAGAAAGATATGAGGAGAAGGTCAAGCGGAGAGTAAAATGGATTGAGGGAAGATGGGGACAAATCAGAGTGACAGCAATAAGCCACAGCAGAGAAGGAAAAACTGGGAGCGTGCAATGCATGAACCCATTCCAAATCTCCAGTGAGCAGGCTGCTACAAACCTGAGACTACAGTTACAAGTGGTTCCTCATAGCTTCTTTTAAACAGGAATTGTAGAATCTTAGCAGAAAATTTGTTCGGGCTTTTGTCCCGGCATTGCAACAACTGATTTATTCAAGCGGATCGACCTTTCACAAAGCGCTCTGCCCGATCAAACTGACAGACCCCTTCAAATTTGCTTATGTTACTGGGTTGCCATTACGGAATCCAATTGTCCAGCATTGCAGCTCCGGCTTACATTCAGACACCTCTACCTGCCAATGTACAAGTACATTTATGTAAGGAAAGCTCTATGTCACAGCGGCTTATGTTGTCAAGGCAATGGGATGAAATTAACATTCATCTCTAGCTGTAACCAAATGTAATCCCAGGGAAAAAACACACTCTCAATCTCACAGCTACTGTTCAAGACAAAGAGCTATGGCTGTAACGACAAGAAGCAGTTA
>OMNV01016078.1:0-32325 GCA_900303265.1 Brotula barbata | reverse complement strand
GGTAAAAGAAAAGAAGATGAAAGTTTTCATCCCTGTGCAGATAACCAGTTTTACTTACTGTGTGAATACAAAGAGAGAGAGAGAGAGTGTGTGTGACTCTTGTTTCTGAGGTGTGTGTGTATTTGCACACGCATCTGCAAGAGAGTGTGTGTGTGTGTGTGTGTGTGTGTTTGAGAGAGAGAGAGAGTGTGTGCTGTCCTGGCAGAATCCTGCTTTAATCAGCCAGTTCTATCAATCAATCCAATGCTTTGTGCATCATGTGAGTAGCTTATCCACAATTAATGGAAATGTTCCTTGTGATACTGTGCATTTAATAAAGGTGGTATGTCTTACAATACATGCTTTTTAGTGGCCTCAAATGTGTTCATCTATAACAGAGGAAGGACAGAGTAGAGAGAGAGGATGACATGCAGCAAAGAGCACAGGCCGGAATCGAACATTTGTTTACATTCAGACCAGTCACATTCGGTGAGCTTAAACAAATAAAGAATAAATAGAAAACATGACTTTCTGCGGCTTTGTTCTGGCTGGCTGCATGTGAGAGTAAAACCACGATCACTTCCTGCCCCTCGTGATGCACAGAGTGACTTTATTTTCAAACAAAATCACCACACTTCCGCATTTCCCAGCTGTTTTGATAGTTAGAACAAAAACATCTGAAATGAAAGAATTAAACTTCTCAATGTCTGAATGTACACACGAGGCTCACGCTTCAGACTTTTTAAAATTGCAATTTAGCGCAAAGAATTGTGGGAAAAGCGTCCATTGGGAGCAGAGGCAAAAAAAGAAAAGTAAAAGTTCAGAGGCTTGAAATTGGGGGTTGCGATTTGAAAACCTGTTCAGAGGCCCCAAAGTACCAGAGCTGGCCCTGTTTATGAAATTTACATCAAACAGCACATCAGATCACTGATGATATGCGTCATGTAGTATGTGATTCATTTCTCCTGTCTTCATCGTCCAAACGGCGGCTCTCCTCCTGGATCATCTGAGGCTCTCTGTGACATTTACAGCTGTTGCGCCGTGACTTTTGGTGCTGGGCTGCTTTAAAAAGAAGTCGTAGGCCTACATTTGTCCTGAAAGGTATCCCAAGGACACCATTTGTTTCTAACAATAAACTCTTTTGAGTGACAAGGACAGCTGCCTTAAATGACATCACATACACACATACACACAGATGATCAAATCTGTATGAACAGCTTTTTAACTGTTCTTTGGAAGGACGTTTTACAAACTTCTCACTATGTTGCCTCCCTGGATGTGTTGATGTTTCTGTGATGAGCAGCTTCATCATGAATACGGTAACCACGGTTACTATAAATGAACTAGCAATGAGACCAGGGTGTCTGCTCGTGGTGGCTCAGTCTGTACAGTTGATCAAAGGAAACGAATGAAAAAAGTAAAGCGGTCTGTGTTCACTATCTGTGGCTCGATCGAACTGAATGAAACGCTATTTGGTTTGTACCATTTGTTCATTTTTCATGGCCTGTGATTGTTGCAAAATTTGTGTAAGACTACATTGATGAGAAAAGATTATACTTTGTCATGTTTCATGTCAAAAGGTAAACAGTGCAAGTTACTCCAGCTTACTTTAAGGTTATTTATGGCCAACATTCTATTTTTTTGGGAACGGGATATAATGACTATTCTAAGTCTCTTTTTCACATTCACTTACTTTGAGTTGCCTTTTCGCCATTGTCAGCTCAGTGTGTGTCTTCAACCGGAGAGTTCTTCCTTATCATGAAATCATTTCCCACATCAGTATGCCAATAAAAATAGAAACAAGCCTCTGAAGAATGAAAAGACAAAGCGCAAGTGTCACAGGCTCTTGGTTTCATCAAAATTTGTGTGCAGTTCATATTTATTGTATTCTAAATTTACATTTTAAAAAAAGTCTGCCCATGTCTTAGAACCATTATGAAAGTTAACACACAAATTCAATATACATCTCATTGTATCTTACATAGAGGGTAACGTATAGGCATGAAGGTGGCATGATTCACAAAGGCTCAAAAGAATCAGAAAACAATAAATAAGAAAGTGCTAATATTAGCAGAAATATCTTCTTTGAAAAACTTCTCTGCAGTGTGGAAAGTGTCGAGCTCCCGTTCCCCAGCAAAGGTCATTCAAGCGCGCTAAAGCAGACTGGGCCTACGCAGAAGCAGAGAACGAATGACAGAAAGTAGTGTGATTGAGTCGTGGACAGTCGTCTTTACTTAGTTATAAGTTATTAAGTATATAGGTGTTTACACAGCTTATCACTATAACATTAACATCTAGAAAAAGTTCAAAAGTGAGCTGGATTTTTTTTTCTGTTCCTAGTATTCATCTGCCATGTGAAAACAAGACGGATTTAAATACTTAAGCTCTGCTGATGCAGACAGTAACGTCAAAGAAAAAGGGTCATCTGGAGCGGAGACACACACACACGCACGCACACGCACGCACACACACATTGCAGCATTTCTTCAGAAGCGGCCACAGGATCGAATTATTTATTAAAAAGACCTAACAAAATATATAGTTAACAGTTCAATTTCAGCATGTCAGTTTTGCAAAACTACTCAATTTCTCCGTTGTTAACCCTGTTTGAAATTAAGAACGGCTCAAAGCTTTGGGATAATTGCAAAATTTTAATGACAAGGTCATTAAAGGTCATGCACGCTGCAAATAACTGCATGCAAGTAGTTATGCGAAACCATCCAAGCATTTTTTATTTATTAAGTCATAAATACACACAGCAGCTTCATCAGAGGAGCCCGTGTCCTCTGGAGTTTTGAATGTGGAGTATTTAAAAGGAGAGCCGTTTCAATGTTACTGGAAGCTGCCTGTAACATTGACCTGATAAAGCAAAAAAAAAAGTTATGTGAATTGATTATCAACTTTATATATTTTATATATATATTTCTCTTCTCTCGCTCGCTCACCCAGTTGCGATTGCGCACTCGCACATTTATCCCACTTGCTCTTGTTTATTTTTTGTTTACATTGTAGCAAAAATGGTGACGGATCAGAAATTACAATCACCAAAAACAAACTGAGAAAAAATTGAGGAAGGGGGAAAAAAACAGATGGGGGCAGGGAGGACTGCTGCTGTTTGCTGCCCGTCACTGACAGTAGCAGCAGAGAGGACAGAGTCTGCTCGATGCTTGGACATCAAAGAGGCGGCGGCGGAGGCTTTTTCCCCGAAGAGCTGCTCTCTCGGAGCTGGAGGTTCTCCAGCGCCACATCTAAAGGCATGATATCCACGCAGCCCATGGCTCCAAAGTCACCGAAGTCTCGATGCTCTTCTTCGTCAGATGAGGAGCTCTCTTCCTGCATCAGCGTAGACAGGAGCAGCTCCTGCACAAACAGGCTGCGGTCGGCTCGCTCTCCTTCTAGGAGCTGACGCTCTCCTTCAGACATCTTAGGTTCATTCAACCTTGGGAAAACACATTTTATTGAGAGTTCAGTTTAACAATTTTATACAAATAATTACACTGTTGGTGTAGAGGTGTGAGGAGGATGTACAGGACAGGACGGAGCAGACAGAGAAGTAGGATTTCTCATTAGGCAATCCATCACTGCACCCCCACTGCACTTAAGCACCATTGGAAGTTAAGGTGCTGGAAAAAAAACTTTTGAGGAAATCTTCTACGAGAGAAGGGATGCTGCTTATTGTACTGTTACAAGAATTAAAAGGTTTCTAAAGTCTCTTACTGGTTTTGTCTGTCCATTATATAGAGGCCATTTAACATCCCTTTTTACATTGAATACATTATAGACAATAACAAGATTGTTATTTTTATTGTCCAATTGTCGTTTCAACTCACAAGATTAAAGAATATTTTTAACTGAAACAATGCATTGCTCCTGTTAGCTTGACTGAGCTTCCTTAGTTCCTCCGCTCTCTGTAGACGACTGAATAACCAAGCTACGTTTTGACCCACAGACAGCATTGCAAGACAAACTTTAGAGATACTTAAGACACTTGATCATTCACTAATGCTATCATTTGCAAGCTAATGTGCTAATGCTAACACTAAATTCAAGATACCAAAAATGGCAGGGTGACCATTTTGATGACACAACAACAGTGGTATTCAATTTACAAAGGTACAGACGTTCTGCCGCACTACATTGTGGGATTTCCTTACTATAAATCATGAAACTCCCTAAAAATTGCTCAAATTAACTTAAATTTGGTTAAAAAAAATTATGCGTATGTATTCTGTATTGTGTATGTACTGTGTACTACTGTATGTATTTATCTTATTTTCTGTACTGAAAATTAATTTAAGGGTTGGTCCAATTCATTTTTCGGAATCACAATAAAAAGCTGATAAAACAACAAAGACAAACACCAGATTAGTCTACCAAAATAATTCACAAAAAGCTAAAAAATTAGGCTTGGTTGGGAGAAGTTTTCCATGACTTGTTACAAATTATTTTGTATATTTTAATTTTTTACTTACAAAAATTCCACAATACAAAAATACATACGTACATCTAATGCACCAATAGGCTGTCGCTGCTGTTGTTTATAGCTGGTTAGCATACCAGTCGATTGGTTCTTCACCGCCACATACAGATTTCCATTCTCTACTATACTGTATGTGCTAAACAAGCAAATGATTCACCTAAGCTGCATGTCTTTGCAGGTGGAAGGAAACCGGAGTAACCGGAAGAAGCCTGCGGAGGCTTTGGCAGAACAAGCAAACTGAGAAACGCCAGATTTGAACCCCGACACCTTCTTGCTGGACACAATCCTAACTAGCAAGCCACTGGCTGGTTGGTCATGTACCAAAAAACAGGACGTCATATGATAAGTTAGGAGATGACATCATAACATGAATGATGTCATGTGATATGGAATTCGCCCTCCTGTCTCTAAAAGTCATGCCTCTTAGATTAAATTGTATGTGTAGTATGTATATATAAGCTATGTATAATCAAAGTAGTAGTAGAAGTACTGTTGGTGATGACAGCAGTACTGACAGTTCAAATGATCCTAGACAAAATTGGTTTTGCTGTATAGGGGGTTATCCAGAAAGCGTCAAAACGTCAAATGGATGAAGAAAAATAGAACAGGTAGGGCAAAGTCGAATCTCTGATAGTCTGTCAGTGTTGGCCAGCATCAAGTCAGGTAGATCAAAATGCAGGAAATACACAGTTTGAAAACTTTTCATTTGTCATACAGGACACAAAATAAGGCAGCTTTACTACATTTCTATTTGGATTCCAGCTTAGGAATGTGTAAAAGCCAAGGCAGAGGTCAACTATTTAGACAAACTATCACCACCAAGAAATCATCAAATCCCATATAAATCAAGTCTGTCAAGAACTCTAGGATTCAAGAAGAAACAGACAGGGATGGGGAGAACATACAACACCATGTTGAAAGTCATGAAGGGAATCAGAGAGCAGAAAACATCATAACAGATTGATATAAGAGATAAATTACACACTACATAAACACTGAACATTAATGCATTAATGCACGCACTAATTCTGATTCACTCTCAGTCCAGTACACACTGACATTTATGTCTACCACATGAACTTTCCTATCTCCTCTTAGGTAGGATCTTTGTGAGTTCAGATAGAAGACTCCCAGATATCTTGACAATACTATGCGTTCCAAAGCTTTTATTTCATCATTCTTCACTCCTCAGTCCTGACCCAGAAACCTATCTGGTACATGGTTAAGACGTTCCAAAAGAGCTAATTTGTGCTCTGAGAATTCTTGAAATTGTACTGTCCTTGAGATTTGTGGAAAGCACGTGTAATTAAAATTTATCATCCATCCGTTATCGGGTGGTGGTGGGGCTGGAGCCTATCCCAGCAGTCATGGGGTGAAAGGCAGGGCCGCCAGTCTATCACAGGGCTGACAGAGACAGACAACTCAACAACCCACCCATCATCGTCACTCATGAGACCCTGCCCAGAGCCAGAGCCTTCTTGCTGTGAGGCAATAATGCCAACCACCATGCTACTTATTCTTATCATTATGAAGAAACAGCAACAACTAAGGTGATCAGAGTTCCCAGGCTAAGCTAAAAACTTTTATGAAAAGTTTCTTTCTTGGCTGATAGATATGTTTCTAACTTGGCAGTAATCTGTGCTGTACAACGGGTCATCTAAAATTCTACATCCATAAGGGCAGACATACCAGATGCTGTGTAATGCAGTTATTGTGTTTTCCTCATTTTATGGTTGTCAGTGTATGTAAAACCTTCGGGACAATAAAGGTTAATTTTCTTCAATTGCCAGTGACCTCACAGTTTCAGCTCGCTAGTGTACTGCAAAACATTAAGATCTGTTTCCTTGTTTGAGGTGCTTGGAACCGGTTACATGTGTAGTAGAGGTTTTGCATTTACAAAGGTGATGCTGCCACACTGGCTCTACTCACCGTGCTAACAAGAACTGGGAGCTGTGGGTTGAGGAGGAGGGATTGGTTTCTCCCACAGTGACAGTGTTGGCAGTTGCTGTGTTAGGTGGGGGGATGGTGGCGCCAGTGTTTGCCGGGTTGTTGCCCCGTCGTGTTGCGTGGCGGCCCGTCTCCACCTGTTGTCGCGCTGCCTGCGCCTGCTGCCGCTCCAACTGCAGCTGCATCTGGAGCTGGTGGAGCTGGGAGGCTGAAGGCCCCGATGAATTAATTTGCCCCCCTGCTGCACGTCTCACACCTGACAGCTGAGATAACAACTCTGCAGGAGACACAGACACAGGCCTCAGTGCTGGTTGTTTCTAAAGAGGTCACCATTTAAAAAGACAAAAGAACAGTTGATTAAAACAGCACTATGCAGTTTTTGGAGCCCTTTGTAACGATGTTATTGTAATTTGTTTACCTTACTGTCTCAATAGTTGCGCCTACTGTCCCAACACAAAGCACTGTAGCATTTTTGAGTAATTAAAGCGCTCTAAATTCGGCTCTGAGTCGGTATTCAACATTTGTTGAACATGACTGTGTTGTTACCTTGATGTCCGTGTACCAAGACGATGCCTGCCATTCCCCCTCAGTGTAATTTATTGCACTTGGCAGCATTACAGTCACCTCTATAAGTAGCATAGCTTGCTGATCTAACAACCTCTTCACGATCCTCTGGCTGAGCCATGTTTCACAAAAACAGCACACAGAGCGTCTCTAATGTACCACTGTGGAGCACTGCGGCTGAAGAACCCCCTGTAATTGTCCACCATACAATGAAGTGGGTGAATCAACACCAGACGTGTCTCACCTCTATTATACTTCCTTTCCCGGCACAGGACAGAACAGTCCCGGGTTGGAGCCTTTTTAGAGTCACTTCAATACAATGTTAACTCCAAGAGGGAACTGAAAAGTTTTCCCGATTGAACTACAATACAGTTAAAAACTGCTAGACGTCCAAGTGAGAGTTCATTCATGTGGTAAAGCAGAAAAATCAGGCAAAAGTATGCCACAGGTACAATTCAGACTTCTCCATTACTATGAACAGGCCACTTTGAGGACAATGAAAGAGTTTTCCCAGATATGGTCCCCCGTGTTCCTTACTTCTAAAAAACGAACCACACTGAAAGAGGAACATAGGTAAATTGCTGGTAAAATCATCAGCTTTGGTTGATATACTTTTTTTTAACGTTATATGTACCTTATAAACATACTATGTTAAAAACTGAGCTAAATTTTACTAATTTTAAATTGTCAAATGTTTGTGTTCTCTGTTTGAACACTGTACATTTCTTGCCATCAGCAAGGAGAGTAAAGTCATCCGAAGCTATTAAATGTGAGCTGTTAAACAACAGTGACAAAAATGTTTTGTAAACTGCAGTGCTGGGACAGAAAAGTGATTTACAGGTGATATTACGCCTAACACTCACCTGCAATGGGGTCCATTGCTTCCCTGTTACTTGGGTTGTAAGTGGAGCTCTGTGAGGAGGAGGATGAAAGACCCCCTGTGGAGCTGCTAGTAAAGTGCATATTCGTACGCCGTGCTCTGGGACCACCCAGTCCTCGTCCAGGGTGGAACATCCTGCGTACATGTCGAACACTGCTGGACTCATCGTAAAGGGGGGCTGTTAAGGCGAAATGCAATAGTGTAGCACAAACGGAGAATCAACCTGTATGGAATGAAATATAAATAAACTTATTTCAATGTCAGCACAAGGGTAGGGAGAAACAAAAGGATATTAAATCTCTTGGTGCTCTGTGTTCCAGCGTGAGGTGAGCTGTAAAGTCATCCGTGACGTGGTTGGGGTCCCCTCCTGGCAAGGCAGCGCATATGGGACAAATCTGAAATGAAAACCAGTGACAACCTTCATCAGAGGAATACTGTGCTCTAAGGTGCTGCTTCAGATTCTTTCTAAATTGTTGTTTGTAAATGACTTGACCAGGGGTGCTTTTATGCCAACTCACTGAACTTTTAGGACTTAAACCTCTAACCCACTGGTCATTCCCCACTAGGCTTTTAATAACAAGCCAAATCTAAATCATTGTGATCCTTTGGATTCTTATTTTACAACTTTAATGATGTCATAAGAGATGGAGATTCAAAAAAAGCTTCTCATGCAGAGTCCCAGTAGTTCTCTTACCATTCCCTGACCTCAAAATACATCAGTGAATGGAAGGAGGACATGTTGGTTGGTTGCATTGAAAACATTATGTTCGGGTTGTGGAAATTATTGGGATACCAACCCCGAAATGTACTAATGTATCATTGTAGTAAAGAGCATGTGGTTAATCAGGGCCTATGTGCTGTTTACTCACCACCTCTGTGGAAGTCTCTGCATGCTCTGAGGTAACATGCTCCTGTAGGGACGTCTCTGTGAAGCCCATCTTTCCACAATAAGGACAGGTGAATGATTGGGGTTGCTCTACTGAGAAAGTGTCTCCTCCATAATACAAGTCTGTGAGAAAACAGTGACCAAAGAATCTTAACGTTGCATAAGAAGGATTGTTCAGTACGAATAATCACAGTACAAATTTAAATAAAATAAGTAATATTTAAAGTAATAATGTTTTCATTGTAATCAGCTTAAACACTTACCATAGTCTACCCTGGTTAATATACACTGCATGGGATGCTCTGTGGTATGTCTTGTTGTTGTGGCTCCGCTCTCGTAGCACGATGCACACAGATCGTAGTCGTAACAAATTAAACACTTGAACCGCCTTCCTCTAAAGTTCCCTTTCAAACATGCATCACAGCTTACACCTGTCAAAGACAAAATTTCAACATCATGTCAAACACAGGAACCTGACAATAATGTTACAAATTCCTTATAAGTGCGACTGCCAGCCTGCCTGTCAGAGAGCGCTTTACCTGAAGGCCAGGCTCACTGACATGAGCATGTGCTTTGGAGTGGCACCAAGCTACAAATACCAGGAGCCTGACATTCCAATGGACGTCAATAGCAAGGTTTCAGATATGCGAATCGTAGATGTAAACTTTATGAACATACAGCATGCCAACACACAGATTTTTACGGCTCATTCAAATTTCCTGCCATAGCCTGAACACAAGTTATATCAGGATCATATTGGTTTTCATCTCGATGTGGTTGAATCATATTGGCCAGACACCAAACAGAAAAAAGAACAAGTCAAAGTAAAATCAAACAATAACAGCTACTGTTCAATTTTACTTTCGCTGCTTACTATTTCATCGCCATCATGTCAAACCACTTCTTTCCTGCTTTTCTAGTAGTTCCTATGATAAGAACTGCTCAATCACTTGATATTCAACAGACACAAAGATTATTCTGGCAAGGACTGGACAGTAAGCAAACATATGTCAGGCTGAAAGAGGTCCAGTTCAAATCATTTAATGCTCCAAAGCAATCATGTTCTAGTTCTACAAATTACAGTATCAAATCCACCCTCCAGATCTAAAGCTAACATATTGAATTATTTGATTCATGATGTCTAATGATGTCTATGTACCAGTTGTCCACTGAGCAATTCAATGTTGGGTAACCTGCTGAACAAAACGTTAGCGTTTCAGACACTCCCTAGAAACAAATCCTTCAAGCAACAACATAACAAATATTAACAAGTTTGTCAATTTTTCCTCAAAAGTACAGAATCTGTCCACTTCAAACTTGTGCTGATTTAGTCGCAAAACACCAAACACTGACCAAACCAGATGCTGTTACAGTGTTCTTTTTTTTTTCTTACTCCAAACAAAACTGGTGAAATGTGCTTCCCTACATGTAACTCAAACTGTGGAGCGAGTAACATATACAAGTGACCTGTGGACTTTTTAAAAAATCTCTTGAACAATGAGGGAGGCTAGCAAAATACACACATCAGCTTCCCTGTGTTTCTTCAAAAGATTTGGTCTGACCACAGCAGCTTTTCTCAGAAGCTGACAAATAAAGGTATTTGCAGCACTTGTGTTAATTTGCTCCAGAGTAAGCAAAACACTGGAAGGGGAAAAAACGGACATTGAATGCATTCTACATTAGCTCATAAAGCAAACATACACGAAGAGGCAAATAGCTTTTCCAGAGATTAGCCAGATTTAACAGCCAAAGCCAATTCATTTCTTGTCTGGCTAAAGGGAAACTAAGCACACAGAAACAATGTGGATGTCAGCCTGTAGGCTTCAAATAACCTTATATTGAAACTAAAAATTACATTACCTCTTTCCAAAGACTTCCACCTCGATCTCAATCGGTTCATCATAAATTAACACCGATTTCCTAACTAGCCAGTAGTCTCAGATACCAAGTGGCTGAGGCCTCACCTCAGACTTACTGTCTTCTTGATGACAGTGCATTCACCAACAGTTTACAAGACCAAACGGGACAGCACGGACTGATTAGTCTCTCGTTAAGTGACCACATCACCAAAAATATTTTCCAAACGCAATAATACATTTGGGCACGTCACAGTGTTGCACTAAGTAGGATGTAGACGTCAGTAGAAGCAATGTTAAGTTGCTCCAAGGCTGGTGCCTCCTGTTAGCACACATTAGCTTGCAAGCTAAGGTAACGCAGCATAGCCTGGCATCGGCTAGCTGCTAACTCCGCTATGATGTCTTCTCATTACGAGTACAAATATGCTGAGTGAAATTATAGCAAAAGAGAACACACATAAATATACATCGATGTTGTTCGCAGCTGGGTCAGGTGTGTTGACACACGGTTGAAAACTCAATGTCCACCGACATAAATATGTTAGCTAACCTAGCCGTTGAGCTAATTAGCATAGCCGTTGAGCTAGCTACCCAGGTAAGCAAAAGCAGTGTGTTTGTGTTTGTCAGCCACTCACCCTCATGTCGGGACATCCTACACAAAGACACACAGCCCCCTCCACGGGCCCCCCAGCGCGTTTAATGGGGGACGATGCAGTTTCTGTAATACTAAAGTGGAAAAAGCGTGCGCCCTCGCCTCTGTTTCAAGCAAGATGGATTCTCAGTAGCCTACAGTTTGTTCTGCTTCCCCTCCCAGTGTCAGTTTAGTGCCACGGGTGGACGTTAGGCGGCGCCCGTCTCCGTAAAATCACCCAGGCTTGTGGCGCGTGTAGCATTAATTCCCAGAGTCTTGTCTTACAGGGAGTCCAAGCAAATCCTTGTTGATTCTTAAGGGAGCGGCTCTCAGGCTTTTTGAACCAAGTAGCTACTACCTCTTAAGATAACCAACCCCTTAGACACTTGTTCATCAATTGGCAATTCCACGTAGAAAAGGCATAAAGAAGCTAATAATTTCTAATTTTTAAAAGAATCCTATGATCCATGCCAGTAACCTCCTATTCCCTTTACTCTGTATTCTTGAAGTGCTGATTGTCATTTTTAAAGATTTCTACAGAATGGAGCCTATTTGGTTTCTTTAAATGATAGGCATTTGACTATAATAATAATAAAGATTTATATAAAATCGTGATACACCGGTACATGCCGATTAATTAGGCTGATGTGACACATTTTTGGAAAATCGATATCAGCCTGCAACAGTCTTGGGCAGCCTTGCAATATTGTGATGTCAGTGCAGTGTGATGTCAGCACAGTGACACAACTGCAAGCCTGGAAAGCGTGTCTTTCATTCTTCCATTCTTTCATTACAAGAAGCAGTGTGTATACAACATCCTGTGAATACTGTAACCGCTGCAGCAGTCGCTCCGCTGTTGTTCTGCGGTGCTGTGCCAATGTTCAAATTGCTTTTTTTAATTTGTCAGAATATGGGAAAGCCAATGAAGAAATGCTGGAAGTATTTTGAAAGGGCAAGAACCTCGTCTTCAAAGATGAGCTAGTTCAAATATCCAACATTACTGTATATGCCAGGCTCTGTACTGTAGCCCAGAGTAATTTTTTCAGTCATTAGACTAGTTATTATGTTCCATTTGATGCTGCTGCCCTATGACAATAAGTAAAAGATAAATTTTAAAAAGTTAAAATATTCAGCCAATATATTTTATTCTGACTTTTGTCATTAGGAAAAATCAGGGGAAAAATCGGCTTCACATTGGTCATCTGAGAGGCAAGCAAAAAAAAAAGTTTTTCAGATATGCAAATTTTTTTCAGTGTTTCTTGCTGAGCGTATCTGAGCTATATTTTTGCTTGCCCCTCAGGGCTTCCGTAGTCATCGGCTGCCTAGGTATAACAGCATCAAATATTACAAAATAAGAAAGAAATTGCAGAAAACCCTCATACATGATTGTGACACTAACATCAGACACATGTCGCAGGATCAATTTCAACAAAATTCAATTCTTAAAGAAACAACATTTAAACTTTGAGAACCACTGTAAGCTCTCATATTTGAAACTTTTGCCACCACGAATTTCGCTGCCAAACAATCCAGGCTACTGGCTTGTGAACAGGCCGGTTCAAATCCCATCATTGGTACTCAGGGCACAATTTGTGAAATACTAATTTAGACAAAATCCTCCATCCTCATAAGAGATCTCATGTGAAAGAAAATAGTTAAGTTAACAGCAAATAACTTTTTAATACTGACTTAATATTGTGAAAAAACACCAGTGTCCAAATACTTTGTAAAAAGTATTTATTTTTATACATAAGATTCAGGTCATTTTTGTGCTGATGAGGACGAATACAATCTGACAAACCAGTGCATTACAATGAAGACTTCACAGCAGTGTAGAAATTTGGGCCTAGTCTCACGACTCTCACTTTGTGCCTCACTTTCCTCCCCATGGAGGCCTTAAAACCTGAAGAACACAAGAATCTGTCTTAAGTGGACAAAGAGAGACTTGTGACTGCCCTGGTGCATCTAAGCCCTGTATAACCACATAATCATAAAATCTGGAACAGCTACGCATTCTGTACATACATTTCATTACATATGCTTTATTCCAACTGTGGAGCGTGAGCTGACAAGTGTAATGAGGCGTTTAAATGTTCAAAAGCAGCCTCCTGCAAAGAGGCAGACACCAATATATGTATTATACGCAATAACCCCACAGGTCTTAACACACTGTGTAGCTGTGCAAAAATACGGAAAAGAAAGAAAGGGGCAGAAATTTGCTCGTGTTGTAGTTATAAGCCAGCTAATTTTGAATTACTAACGTTAGTTAGTAATTCTACTACAGGGGTGGAAAACCGCTGGTGAATGGTGAAATGTCTAATTCTACACTGGAAGGTATTTTGGCTTCTTTGTTACAAAGCAAAAGGTTAACTCATCCCCAGTGTGTCACTGTCACATTACATGTCAATAATGTTAAAAGGTACTGCATCAACTGGATTGAAGGTAAGTTTCAATCAAAAAAAACCAAACCGTTATGGTAACATCAAAGAACTTAAGTGGATCTGAAAAAAGTAAATAGTGGATACGAGCCCTCAACTTTATGTACATTTCTAGTACACAATTATATTTTCAGTTTTCATCAAAATATAACAATATTTACATATTTGCATGAGATAGGCCAGATCGGTTTCCTGTTATGTCATGACACTTGGATCACCTGAGTGAAATCATGTTCTTGACCACTGGTCACAAAAATACTTAGCTGATAACACACTAAAAAATAAATCTTTTAAATTATATGAATCATAGCAAACACATCTATGTACATTTGAAGCTTTACACTTGTGAGCATTTGCTCACATTTACAGTACAATCAAATGGATTTTGAAGGCGCAGCTTTGTCTAACCCTCAGGAACAAATTTGACACTAATGATAGAAAAATAATAAACAAAAACCATTCAAACGGCATCTTTGTTTAGCAAAATAAATCTTGTGAGCAGATCAGTGTGTCTAGCAAACATTATAAAGGTTGTACGATGTGCCGTGTTATATCTAAAAGAAGCCAAAATTGCGCACAAATGCCAAAATGAAACCAATATTCATGAAATGTTAAAATGTACAGTGTTTCATAAAAACAATCACGCAAATCACCTTTAACTCAATAATCTAAGCTACCAGACAGATTCTTCCAGCACACATGTACTTCACACACACACGCCTCAGAAGCAGTAAAGCTTTGACATTGCTGCTGTAATGTGAGGTGTTTCAGGCGGCTTTGGATCCACATACTGAAAAACCTGAGTTACGCATTTCCTCTAAGGCCTACGTACAGCTGCTGCAGCTCTTTTCTGCTGCGTTTCTCCTCTGTGGACCTGTTGTTAATGTTGATGTTGATGTCGACAAGACAGAAGTACCATCTAGGACAAAGAGTAGTTCCAAGTGTTCTTAGTATTCATTTTGCTTGGAGATCCAGACGGCTGGAGTTCACTAGAGCCAATTAGAATTAGAACATCTGTGCATTTAAAAGTACTTTCCACATTTGACAAATCAATATAAACCGCCCCAGTTTGGAAATTCCATCGAGCTGGTGCGTAAATCAGCGTAAGACAAATTTTTAGGAATTATTTGAAGAACTTATTTGACCAGGCCTGCATAGGAAGTTCATGTCCATTTTGTTCATGTTCCTGTTGATTTGTTTTCCAGGTGGATCTACGTGTCATACTGCTGAGGTGGCTGTGTTGGCTGTCTTATGTTGGCTCCTTCCCTGTCCGACTCCCTGTTTTACAGTCTGTAAAGCCTGTCACTGTGTGACCTGGTGGCCCCTGCGGCAGTCGGTCACAGAGTTGCTTGGTGCTGTCCGTCAGGATTTCAGTCCAACATGTCCTCCTTTCTGTCTTCCATGGATTTTCTCTTGAAGAAGCCCATCTGGAGAAGCAGAAAAAACTGCTTAGATAACTACATACTACAAGCCTAGCCTAGCTGGTGAAATTTTCAAATCTGTAAATGGTGTGCAGTCTCTGTCAGGGCTGGTTACCTTCCAAAGAACAAATATTACAAGTGCTAAGATTAGCAGGCCAATGAGGATGCTGATGATGATGATCCATATAGGGATTCCTCCTGAGGACTCCTTAGACACCTGGATCTTCACCTAATTACAGGATACACACATACATGTATAAATACAGTCATGTCTGTATCACTCACAGTAAAAGCAATCATATAACATTTGAATCAATCATACACAGCACAAATAAATCCAAAGCCCTACGACTCACACTTCTGTTGTTATTACTTCTGCTCAGCACAAAAAGGTCTGTGTTTCTGGTCTCCAGAGTAGCATTGACCACCATGTACAGACTGGAGAATTCTGCCTAGAAAAACAATGAATATCTTGTTAATCAATTCTGTCAATTTCTGATATTTCATTTAATAATATTGAAAAGAAACCAGGGAGAAAATATGTAAACGAAAAATGACAATAAAAAGTGTCCTACTTTGATGAAGGTGGGTTTCCACACTCTGAATGTAACGTTGACCTGACTGATGTTAGCCACGGGGATGAGGCAGCTAAAGGAGGCACATTTGTAGTTTGCACAGCTCTGCGGAGGAGGCCACATAATAAGACAAACACACACATCAACATGCAGGCTTTGATACAGACATTCAAAAGGACACATCACTCACCACCAGGTAGACGTTGAGTGATTCTGCAATTGGATCCGGTTTGAAAATCTTGGGGTTGATTTGAAGGGGGTTGATCCAACCTGCTGTGTTACATTTAACCTGTAGGAGGACGGACGTACAGATATGATGTTTACACTGACTTCCGAGTGCATGTGTGTGTATTTAGTGGTTATCTCTGTATGCTCACCTGGGGACTAGAGGTGACCTGTGTAAGGTACAGTAAATTGTTGTCCCTCGGAGACAGATGAGGATAGGTCACCTTTAACTCCAGGGGCGGAGTCACCATATCACCATCCCTCTCCACCTGTAGAGAAAAGAGAGACAGCATGAGACACTGAACACGTGGTGCTGAGGTATGGATACATTCACATATCGTACATACTGTACCATATCTAGAATATCAAAACATGCTGCATCTGGTGTGCAGCTGGACACACTCATGCATTCATTCACTCATTTATAGTGATAAACGACAGATATGAGTTGTTACCGTGTAGTTGATGTTGACCTCCTCTCCAATCACACTGGTGTCATTGAACACGCTGAGGTACTGCTCACCCTCTTTCACTACAATGTGTTCATCTTTTGACCTCCTAGAAGATGCATATAACAGATAACCGAGATAAATTCAAATATCGGAGGAAGTAAGGCGGTTCGCATCACGGCAAGTTCATAAAATGTTACTAAAACGTTACTGATTTCAGTCAATGTTTATTAATGCTCTATTAATCAGTTAAGATGGACTTTCTATATTACAGTAATCCATTAATTATGCAGTTGAGAATGTGAATTTGACCTCCACAGTCAACGGTCAACTTACTTAAGACAATGCAAGCTACATTTGACATCATTTGACATTTCACCAACCAAAGGGATTTATTATTTCAAGGTGAACTCAGAAGCCAGTAAATATTTGAATATTAGTAGTGAGTTTCTAAAAAAATTATAAAACAACTACTAAGCATTGTTGTCGTTGTAAGTAGCAATTTATAAACCAAAATCTGAGCGTCGTTTGTAAAGAATCCCTGTTTATTACAACATCAGTGACATTCAGTGGCCTTTTCGCGTTACTCACACTGAGAATATGAGTCCAGCCTCATACTTCACAGGAATGGAGATTTGCACCATGTTGTCATTCAGCGTAGACGCAAGCTCTTCGCTGTCACTGTGGGAAGTTTAAAAACAAAAATGAAACAAATTCATGGGGAAAATGTGCAATAATAATGTTCGTTTCTATCAATCTGATCAACAGACAGAGATGTTCTCTTACCTCGTTGCTGTCACGTTGATCTGAATCTCTTCCTGGATGTGTGTGGGATTCACTTCAAATTTCAGTTTAAATATCTCCTGTTGACAGTGGATGGATGACATTATGTCGTTTTATATCTGACGTTTTGAATTTTTTCGAATTTACTTTAAATGAATACAATAAAATAGATGTAATTTATGTTTACAGTACCACTGCATTGTTTGCCAGGAATGGATATCTAACTGCACACTCTACGTTGGTGCGATTCAGATTACACTCCTTCTCTGGCTGGAAACACAAAATATAACACACATCAACACATACAGCCCGCTCCTTCAGTCTTTACACAATGAGATTACTCCTACAGGAGAGGGGCAGAGGGTTGAAGTCTTACCTCTACTTTAACGAAGTTGATGTTCGGCGTGAAGCTTGCGGTCACTTTGGTGTTGTATGCATTATCTTTGCTGTTTTTGATGGTGATGTGGACGTCAATCTTGTCATTGTTTGATTTGATCAGCATTCTGGACAAGAAAATAAAAACTCAATCAGTTCACGTGTGTTTCATATTCTTCCCCACAAGGGTGCAGTCACGTGCTGCACCGCATGCAGCCAGGTCTGAGTCTGAGTCTTTTGAGTACATACAATTGAGTCGTTAATTCTTGAAATAAATCAAACGGTGTAATTTGCCTCTGCAGTGAGATTATATTAGATTGTGTTTGATGCATTAGACTTGGTAAGGACTTCATTATTGAGCTGTGAGTCCAATTTTGGTGTAACTGATATGTGCATGATTTAGAATATGAAGGAATAGAAGAATCAAATTGGTAAGTATACAAAGAAACAAATGTGTGGGAGTTGTGCTTACGTTTTCACACTGGGCTCTGCTTTAAGAGAAAGGTCAGCAATGCACCTCTCATCCAGCCCACAGTCCACCAAGGGAATCTAAATGAAATGTGTACAGTTTTAGAGAAGTGCAACTGAGAAGTGCCATAATAGTTCTGTTAACACACTCAGAAATTAGGTGAGAGGATCAAAATGTGCTGTTGCTGTGTATTTGTATGGCTGACTAGGAGACTGCATATTTCTTATGACCTTTGTTTCCTCTGCTTTTTCCCCAAGCTGTTTGAGGGTTACAGTCTTATTTGTTCCCATTCTCAGTGCTGTCCCACTGGACTGGAAAGATCAACACTGTCTCCTCTCCCAAGAACGGATGAGAGAGTAGGATATCATAGGCAGCACAATGCTAAAAAAAAAAGGACAGCTTCCTCTGACTTCCCCTGTCTCAGTGTGCATGTGTGTCCTCCTCCTCTTCCTCCTAACAATAACAGGAGAGGCCCTAGAAATGTCACCTCAGTGCATATTGACACCATGACAGATTTTGTTACTGGGGAGCAGATAGTGTTGGATAAAATACCTCAAAGTTAAACTTAAGTGAAAGTACAGATGTCTCATTAAAAAAAATGACTGAAACCTGAGCCGTCAAAAAAACATACTGACCAAACATCATGCAAATGCTAATGTTAATTGTACTTAAATATCAAAAGTATTTTTTGGATAGTTGCATTTATACCTTGTGATATTCCTCAGATTAACAACTGTAATATTATTATATTATAAATATTATAATCTCAGCCAGCACTCCACGTGTCTTTAAAGTTAAATATCGATCATATTTTACATGAGGAAAAGGACAAATTAAATGAGTTGGACTGTCAAAAGTCCTCTCTGTAGTGTTCTGTTTCAACTACATAGTTATGCAATTTAGAGTCAATCTATCACCAACAGGAAGAACTTGAACTGATTCAAATCAGCTAAACTAATGGTGCAGTTTTTGTGATTTTTATCAACATCACACACTCAATAAAAATCAAACAATTTAAACAATCAAACTAATACGCATACTGAAAATATCACCGATTGTACAATTCGGTTTGTTCAGTAAGAGTAAAGATTTTCCTTCAGATGTAATATTTCTTGTCCACTGAAGTACAAAATCTCCTAAAACATACCTGGGTAATGTAGTGTGCGTATTTTCACTTTGTTACTTTACACCACTATGTAAACCCTCATGGTCAGAAGTGGGCTGTCATTTGTGTGTATTCAGCACACTGAGCCTTTAAATGCTTTACTTGTTAAGTGCTAACGCTTGTTTCTTGTGTAAATTCACAAAGGCGAAGCTGGACGGAGTCTTTGCTCTTTATCTGGATACATCACTCATTGCAATAATTATCTGAGAACCCTCATGTTCCAACAGAGACATGAGTAGGAGTGTGGGAAGTCAACGCTAAAAGCAAGTGTTGAAGCTCTAATGTAGGCCTGAGGAAACACTGAAGGACGGCAGTCAGCTGCTCCGAGTGTAATCTGCTGGAACAGGAGTGAAAGTTTGGAGCTGGACTCCCACGAAAAACACAACCTTTTCAAATCCTCCGTGATCGAGACTCCAAATCTGCTTAACGTTAGTTGGCACCCTGATTTTGAAAACGTTTAGAAGCTCTAAAAGAGAAGCTTGTATAAATGGTATAAAGTGGTTTTACCGTCTTATTGATGGAGGTGGGGAGGCTTTCATCCAAGACTGGGCCGTTGTCGGCGTCAGCGATGCCAAAGTCTAGAGAAACCATGATGGGGTCTCGGAAGTCCAGCCTGTTCTGTGAGGAAGAAAGGGCAAGGGGAGGGCGAACGAGGATGATGAGGAGATGAAACATTGAAGTTGGACATGGAGAGTGAAAAAGAAAACAACAAGGACAAATCAAGGGTAAATGACTGAAACACAGAGATACAATGAGACAGTACTCCCTCATGTGAAACATGGTGTGAATCTACAGAGCTTTTAGTGGATCTGAGTCCTGACAGGAAGATCAGGTCCATTTTTTCGATTTTTAGGTCTGATTTAAATTTCTTATATGTGTGCAAAATTAATTCAGTTCATAAGTTCACCCAGGTAATAATAATTAGTTATTTATTGCTGTGCTGGTGAGATTCAATGAACACTTGTGAGTTTATGAAGAAACTCACCAAAAATTACCAAACAAGAAAGCAAACAAAACTTGAGACTGAAACTGAAATCAAATTGAATCAATTAGAAATAAAGTAAAGATGAGCAACACATATAACATCAGTGACACAATCAACAAACGACAGATGTTAACCCTTTAAACATATACTGGATTGATTCAGTGGGCCTTCTCACATAAGTAACTCCAATAATTGAGTACAATACATGGAAAAGACATAAAAATATCTAGAGACGGTCTCATAAAAACTTAAGCTTTTCACCCTTATTTCTCTCAGCTGTGACATTTCAAACGTCCTCCATTAATCTAGATGAGTTGGGTATTATTTTATATGGATTTCTCTAGAATGCATCCTGGATATATTTGGTATCTATGGAAACGTTGGGTTTGGAGCAAAATTGAAAATAAAAGGTTATAAAGATGAAAGCACTGGTGGTTACCTCAGAGTTAATGTGGTCTCGGCACTAGCATTTGTGTTGCGTTTTGGCCCAGGGGTGGCTGCAGTTTTTTCCTCTGAGTTATCCAACTATCCCACTGGTTTATACGTATTGTAAGCCCTTTATATGCACCACTGCCCAGACGCAAACAAACAAATGCTACTGTTCCAAGGAAGAAAGGTTAGGCTTGTATAAGGATAAAGTCAACCAGGCGACGGGAGATGTGAATGTATCAATCCAGTGCCAATTTATTTTTAACCGGGGGGTTCACATGTGGCTTTGATCCGGAGAGAAAAGACTGAAGATAGAAATCTGCTCCAGGGCAAAGGCCTAAAAGAGCATTAGGAAGTATGACATACTGTCTGTCATTTCATTATTACTTCCTTTGTGTCCATGTCCGTTTGGGATCAGTTACTATAAGGCCCAGTCAGGTCTTATGGTACCCGGGTTTCTTCTGAGTACTCCAGTTTCCTCCTACATACATAGAAATGCTGCCTAGGTGAATTGGAGTATCTAAATTGCCGTAGTTGTGAATGGTAGCGTGATTGAGTTGTCTGTCTCTATGTGTTGGCCCTTGGATAGACTGGTGACCTGTCCAGGGTGTACCACGCCTTTTGCCCAATACCCCGGGATAAGCCCCAGCCCCGCCGCGACCCTCACATGGTACAGAGAACGGATGGATGTTTGGTTCATTTGTTTAGTTGACGATTTTTAACTGATCCATTTGCATGTTACACTTTTGGTCCTCTGCCCTGGCCTGTGCCTGTAGTTTCTCTCCATGCTGGATAAGAGAACAGAGCAGACATTCAGTCATACAGCTGTTCCTACTGATTAGTTCCTCTTCCCCCGGGCTAAGGCCGAAGGCTAACTAGAGAACTCCATTGCTGCAGTGAATTGCTGAAGTGAAAAACTGCATACACGCGTCTGTAAATGTTCAAAGATTTCGGCTGAAGGACAGTCCACGATCTGATCACTGGACCATTTCTTTGCTGCCCTGGAACGTCATCTCATTCAGCCGCTTTCACTCAGAGCAGCAGAGGCTTGTACTCTGGGTGCTTTGATCACAATGGGTCTGTTTCATGTCACAGCCAAAATCTTCCTCTTTTGCACGGGAAGACCTCTCAAAGCATTGTTCTGTCTCCTCCTCAATGGCTAACAGCCAGAGCACAATTTTACACCTCCAACAACACCGGAATACATGTTTCCTCAACGTCCCTAACAAAGAGGCTAAAGTATCCATCTGCTCTGAATACAGCTGGTGTGAAAAATAAATCTCCATCATTTAAAAATCTGTTGCACAACAGAAAAATGCAGTTATATTATGCAAAAACAATGGCCCTTCTCCCAGTTTGATACAAGATACTGTCAAAAATGTTGCACAACACTGATTCTATACAGATGTTAGCAACAACTGTGTTTCTATTTCAGATCGTCCATGTTTCATTGGGACTGAAAAATTGCCGAATTTGCAATAACTGTCTGCAAATTGGACCTGATGTACTTACCGACACCACAAAAATCTGTGTGGCAGAGAGTTTGTCTTTGATGGTCACACGCTCCGTAACACTACGATCATCTGAGGTAAGAAACAAACCCCTGGCTTTGGCTCGTAAGGCATCCAGAGTCAGAGTATAGATGATCTCTGATGGGAAAATGAGAAAACACAACGCTGACATGGAGGAAAATGAAATATTAACGAAACACGTGTGACACGTCGCACGGCTCACCTGTTGAGTCAGAGTTCTCCTTATCTGATTTGATGCTGTAGTTGAAACTCGCCTCAACGCTCACGCAGATAGACTTGCGTCCGCCATACTCGCACTCAAACTGGGCCTGCTGCAGATTGATTTTAACCGGGTCCAAAGTAAGGCTGGCTCGGAGCTCAGCAACATCTCTGGACCTGGAAAAAATAAAACAGGAGAAATGTAGATGTAAGCACTGCTACGTGTGTCTGTGTGTGTTTGTGTGTGTACTTGCATGCATCTTATTTCTGAAAGGAGAGAACAACTGGGTCTCAAAACACTATCCAAACACAAAGCTCTCCAACACACAGACCTCAGTTCAAGAAGAAGCACTGCCTGCTGCCAAATTCTATTAAAGCACTAAGCCACTTGGGAAATGAAGTTTTTCACACAGCTTAGCTGATCCGCTGCCAGCAGAATCTGTGGGAGAAGGCCTCCCTGAGAAGATATATGATGATGTGGGCTGATCTTTCAAAACCGTGCGGTTTGGAGTTTGGCAGATGACAGTTTGATGGAGGCAGATCTCCAACAGTGACGTACGTGGGCAGGGGTTTTAACAGAGAGATCATTCGGAAGTTGCCGGTTTCAAGCCTACAAACCCAGTGGGACACGGACAGCTGTGTAAACCTGGCTAACACAATGCAAGACAGACGTGTGAGCCGTCTCAGGGATACAAACGCTGCTGTTATAATAATTCAGAAGGAAAGTGTTACACGAACGTGAATGTGTAGAGGAGGAGCTGTGACTCACCAGAACAGCGACGCGCCTCCGAGGCCTCCAATAGTGACGTCGGTGATTCCGTCTCCATTCAGATCCATGATTCCATGGATAGACTGACCAAAGAATTTCACTTTGTCACCATCACCACCTGCTGGGATCCGCTAAGGAGACACCACAGAACCAATCAGGCCGTATATATTTATGAAAGCATTACAGGCTTACTATCAATGCGTTTGTGGCTCAATCTGCTCTCACCTGTACAAATCTCTCTTTTATGGACTTTTTGTCTCCGTTATAGATGTACACAGCCCCTCGGTGATCGTTCTCAAACGGGGCACCGATCGCCACGTCATTGAACCCGTCAAGGTTAAGGTCTGACACCGCTGCGATGGCTGTGCCGAACCGGGACCCACAGGGTTCATTCTTATTGGTGCAGCTGGCATGGTGGGCTGAACAGCAGGACTGATTGACAGGTTTGAGAGTGAACTCGTGCTCAAACTGGCCATCCTAGTAAAAGGAGAAAGATAAGCAAACTTGAAACTGTGCTGCAGTACGGACTGCAGTTATTTTCTACCCGTTCTCATATCATTTACTGTACCTGCTTGAGTTTGTAAACGTAAACTAGTCCCTGCTCGTCTCTTTCCGTGCCCATGTACATCGGAGCACCGATCAAGAGGAGATCAGTGTAAGAATCTGCATCCACATCCACAGTCTGCAGGACGCTGCCAAAGTAGGAGCCAATCTACACAGAGAGGCCAGAGTCAAACCAAAGAGCTTCAAATACTGCATGACAATGAAAAATCAAACGTGTTGAAAGAAAAGCATCGTTTCCGCCCGTTGTCACCTGTTCTCCTTTCAGTATCTGTGAGATAATGATGTCGTTTTCTTCACCCAAACGATAGATGACGACGCGGCCTGTGTGGTTGTACCTCGGTGCGCCTGTGATGTACAGCTCTCCATGAGGGGTGGAGGCAGACTGAACATCGTAACCTGCATGAAGTACACACAAGTACACAAGTACATTCATTACTTACAAAAAGGCACACACGACATATTGTAATTACAGTAATAATCAACATTTGTTTGTTTGATTGATTCTCTCTTTTGTAGTTTTTATGAGATTTGGATCAAACTGATTCAAATCAAGGTTAAGGTCTTCATGAATTGAACAGAATTAATTTTGTCTTGTTGATATTTATGCATATACTTCATACTGTTATTAAAGAAGACACTGACACGGAGGTATTTTTAACTGCTGTGTTTACATCTAGTTGTGTTCAGGAAACTATAAAACACTTCTAGTCTGTGGCAGGAACACACACACGCAAAATCTGCAGTTGGAGGGTTACGTGTGAGGAGTGTGTGCCAATAGCTGAGTTTACAGTTCCTACCCACCAGCGCTCTTTCTGATGACATGTTGATTAAATAAGCAGATATTAAGATACTGTGGCTGCTCTCCAAGCCGTAAAAGGCTACAGGAGAGAGAGAATAGCTCGTCTATAAGCTGTATATGACGAGAAAGAGAGAGAGAGATCTGCTGTCTGACTTATCTTACTTCTCCATTCTCCTCCTTTCCTCAGACCTACCTAGTTTTCTCCCCTTATTTTCTGTACGTTTACTGACCTCCGTCCCTTTTCCGATGTTACCTACGAGCTAACTCACCGAGGTACCCGGCCAGTCCTTCATAGCCAGCTTCAATCTTTGCATCAAAGAACTGCGTCTTCCGAGGAACTATTGTTCCTCCGGCAGTGTGCATCACCACTGTCCCATTCCAGTCATAAGCCCCCACAGCTCCCAGTAACACCCCCCCCTACAGGACAAAACACATAAATAAAGGTTTTGATGGTGAGACATGTATAATTCATTTATTCAGTCATAACAAAAGTAATCCAGCAAAGTGAAACCAGTTAATAACCTGGATCAGTGGTTCTCAAACTGTGCTACCTGTACCACCAATGACAGGAGAAGAACCTACTGGTGGTTTGCCACATGACTGAGGAAACGTCTCTAATTACAACAGCTGAAAATGTAGGGAAATCACATGATACATTGTGGCAAATTATTCACAAATTCACATTATTCATAAAAAGATGGGTTGACAAAGAAGTACATGTTTTTTTAATATTCTGAATGTGCTTCTGATGATTCTTGGACATTTTGGCTCAGTGGTGCTTTATGTTCAAAACTGGTATAGATAAAACACAGCAATCAATCTGTTTGGAAGTCGGTATGAAGCAGAGCCGTACATAAATGTCTCTCAATCAGTGCTTTTTGTCGGCAGGAAGCGAGTTATCTAATAGGCAGGAAAGGGTCACACCGGACACAACATGGGCCATCTGTCACAATGAACTAAGTCAAGTGGTCCTTTCCCACTACGGCCTGTCACCATGTGCACGGTGGGCACATACACAGGAGTGTAGGTGAGGTGTGAAATGTGAGTCAAGAGCAGGATGACAGGAAAGAGGGGTCAGAAAAACGCCAGGTCGTTTTAAAATAGCAACAGGAAATACCGACTGAATGAATACAACAAGCGTGTGAAGGGGCAAAATAAGCAAGTTGTTTTTACTGTGGTGAACAACTATCTGATTCAGTCTCCCTTACATGCTGTGGACGTCTCGTGTTTCCCCTCACTGTCTTACACACACACGCGCGAACACACGGAAAGGACACGCAGAAAGGACAAAGATGGGTTGTGTCTGGGATGTTCTCCTGATGGGGGTGAATCACCAAAGGGAAGACGATGCACTTGAGATAAACTGTGGTGTGCGTGTCTGTGTTCAATGGTTCAGCCAACACACACACACACACACACACACACACAAACACATGCATTCTTTTTAAAGTGACATAAATAAATCTGAACTAAATTTACCAACATAAATAAATTTGCTCTTCCATTATTTGACTTCGTTTAGTATACAAATCAGTGGCTTGTACGTTTTTGATTGTCGTGTATTTATCTGATATAATTAATTGGATGTGGACTTACTTTAGAGGTATGTGCACTAAATCCAGCTTGGGACATTTCCATCTCAAAGGATGAGGTGTAGTTGCCAGATGTAGCTGAGGGAGAAAATGATCATTTAGACTACAACTTAGAATACAATAGATAATATATAATGACGCCATTGAAGAATGTGTCAGTATTTCCTGGCACATGACTCATTATTTGTTAGTTTTATGCGGTACGTGCACAATACCTTCTAAGGCGAAAATCCTGCTTCCTAGAGCATCTACAATGGTCAGCAGTGCATCCTCATCAGAGACGTTGAAGAAATGGTCTCCTACTGGATTACTGGAGATGGATTCTATCTCCTTGATGAACTTTTGCACTTCATTTGTACTTTTGTTCTGTCGATTGTAGTCCCCCAAAACCTGCCAACACAATGGATGGTTAGAGGTCAGCTCTCAAAGTTATGCCCTGGGACAAACAATAAACAGAGGAAGTTTGTACCCACAGCAACGCCAAACCTCTCGATGTCATCGTCCTGACATTCCTGGATGACCCTATCTAGGTCATAAGAGTCATGAGACTCTCCGTCAGTCACAATCACCATCACCTTCTTCACTCCAGGTCTTCCTCCACGCTCTTTCTGAAAGGCCTCCATCCTGATTGGTGAGATCATTTCAAATATTTGGTTAAAACAACATCTGGAACAAGTAGGATCAAAGTATCTTTATTAGTAAACTTTTTATTATCATCACTTTTGTCTTTGTTTCTTTTGTCTCTTTTTTCATCGTTTAGCCTAAAGTTCTTATTATTAATGTTCTTCTTCTTCTTCCTGTTCTTATTGTTATCATCATTATTATTACTATTATTGTTATTGTTACTATCATTATTATTATTGCAGGTCATTATCTCAATCTTGCATATCAGGTACACTATCATTAAGGGAGGCACTGAGGCTTCCTTGGATTCTCAGCACCTCATGTAAATATTATACTATACTATTATGTAGTATTTTATTAGGGCTAAAAAAAAAAAAAAGTCTTGGAGGGCAGGGGGGCTGATGTGGACTACCTGGCAGTATCAATGCCGAGGGCGGTCATGGTCTTGAAGCCAGTCTGCTGAGGAAGTTTCTGGATAGTCCGGAGCAGTGCAGGAGTGTTGTCAAACTGGCTGAGGTTGACACGGTGAGTCACAGTCTCACCATAAGACACTATGCCCACCTAGAATTTAAACAGACACACACAGAGAACTGTGAATAAACATTCCCCTGAGTTTGCTGTTCTTTTTCCTTTTCTCTTGTAGTACAGTATCTTCTCTTTTCTGCTCTCTCCCTGCCAGGCAGACTGCGAGGATGTGGTTGGGCCTGGTGCTGTTGATACTGTATGACACAATGTTCTTTATACAGCAGGCAGAGGACTTCAGCAGCCATGGAAGATGTGACTTACAACCGCTCGGCTCCACAGTTAGAAGATTTCCAGTGCCTCTCTATGGAAAACTCCACAAGTTGCAGGCCAGATCAGGGTAACCATAATAAAAACTAACCACCTATTCACAAAGCGATCCAAAAAAAAGTGGAGGGAGACTCACCCAAGGTATAACTTAGTTAGAGAAAGGCTTAAAAAAGTTAAGAACAGTAGCTCGCGTGAAATCTTTCAGTTAGCGCCATGAGGAAAATGTCACTTCATAAAGTCATAAAATCTAATACAATAATATGTCAAAGAAGTAAAAAGGCAGCACAGATTCTATTCATCCTTTGATGATGTCTAATGATACTGCAACAAATGATCTAATGTAGTTTATTCCTACAAGCTTAATCCTGCAGCCCAACTTGTACTTGTACTTACAATGTACAATATAAAGAAACATGCACCAGGAACTAATTCCACTCTTTAAAAAAAACCCAACAACATTCATTTGCTTTGTTATTCGTGTACTGACCTGTGTAAGTTTCGGTCCGATGTCCAATTTCTCAAGGAAGCGAACAAGGAACTTGATGACACTGGACCAGGGGTAGATACTGTTGGATCCATCCAGAACCAGCACAATGTCCGTCTCCTTCGAACATTCTGGAATAAAGCCAGCAATATTAGCAAATTAAAGAATACGTGGGTTTTTTAGAGAACTTTACGTTTTCTCCTTACTAATTCACTTACTATATTTGATGGTCTGACTAAACTACATCTTATAAAATTATTATTATCAATTACTTCATAAAATTATTTTCATATACTCTATATTTTAACATGTCTTAAGAACCTGTCTACACACATTTAGTTATTTATATATTTATTTCATTTAAAAAAAAAATATTATTACAAATTTTCTAGAATTCCATTTTGATGAAATTCATTCAAATTCATTTTTTACGACTGTAAACCATTTTAAAATATGGCAGCAACAGTGAAGTAAACGGGTGTGAATACTTTCTTTGGATTCTGTATGTAAATCTGAAACATATATTCCCTTGATAATATAAAAATGAGTTTTAAATCCTCAGTATCGAGTATGCTGTGTTATCCCTACTTGATACTGATCCAATAGCAATCCATCAATTAGAGCATAGCTTGCTATGTGTTGGAGGAAAGACAAATGCAACGAGAAAGGAGTCTAGACTGTTTATTCTCTGGTTCTTCCTCAGCTGTTTCCTTCAAGGGAAAGGGAGTAAACTGTCTCCTAACATGGGCATGCGACCAAGCAGAGGGGCAGGGCCACAGAGGGCCAGGGTCACACACAAGTTTACACAAGAAGAATGCTCTAATCTCCTTCGCTGAGGGAGAGTGAGTCTCATGTTAGGATTTTGGGTGGTACTGCTATGGGTAGATTCTGATCTCTTCTACATGACAGGCGATTAGCGTGCCGTCACGTCCTGTGAGGAGCAGTTGTGTTATTTGGTGTTGCGTCGTGCTGCGTACCTTGCACGGCTGGTGCCACGGAGTTGAGGATCTGGAAGGAGGAGCTGACATTGGCACAGACGCCTGAGATGAACTGCTGCTGTCCACACATGTAGCCGTACTGAGGGCCGCAGGCCTGTGGGGAGGACACACACACACACACATACACACACACACACACACACACACACACACACAGACAGACACATACAGTAAAATAAGTGAAATACTGTATAAGGCCTGTGATTGGTTCCTTGCTTTTACCAGTATGATGTCATGGGTGACAGGAGGTTCAAGGCTACTGAAGACAGAAACCAAAGGGAAAGAACTACTCAAACTGACGATTACACAGAGGCTATTAAAAACCGCTATGTATCCTTTCAGATGATATTATTCCCAGAGAGAGAGAAGAAAGAAAGAAAGAAAGAAAGAAAGAAAGAAAGAAAGAACTGAAAAATGGAATAAAATCTAATAATATCGTTTTTCCATCTACTTTCCTGTGTATCCTAGCGTTTTACTTACATCATGAGGGATCATGAGGGGTATAAGTCAAACTCTACTGTATAAAGAAGTGTAAAAAAGGACCCTGTGGTTGTTATTTTTCCTATTTTTTATAATGCCGTATAGCGTAGACGCTGTGTTTTTCCCCAAAACAAAATCCTGGTTCTTTACTTCCCAAAAACATTAACATTGCTTGCTTAAACACAAGCATGACGAAAAGGATCACAAGCAATTGTTCGGCTATATATATGAATATATGAAATAGGCAGTTTTCACTCAGTCTGTACTACTCTGACAGACTCAGAAATGAAAGGAATAAAGAACCTGGAGATGTGTACAGTATGTGTCTATCTTTAGAAAAAGAAAAGAGAAAACAAATCTCTTCAAATCATGTTTTCACTACAATCATATATTCCTGCACACACACATATGTGTGCCCATAAAATAACTGAAATGCTTCAGATTTTTCAGTATCATTGAGAGTTGATAAGATAAGAAGGTGACATGACCCATGGCTGAGAGCAGCGCTGATGTGATCCTGTGTTTTTTTTCCACGTTGTTGTCTCAAGACTAAGTTCATAAACGGGACTCGAATGCAAAATTTCACATCCTGTCAGTGTCAGTGTCAAGATTTTCTGTGGAGGTCATAACCATAAAACCTAATGGGCCACATCATCTCTTACACAGCTCATGTACTTGTGCACATATACAGTAGATTCACAGTATCCTGTTACATTCCCAGGACATCAGGTCTCTCTGGGAAACAGCAGAGGTCAAGTCCACTGTTTCCACACTGATCAATGTGCACACAGAGTTACAGCTCACTATCTCGCAGGAAATATGTTATGTTATGTTCTCTTTTAGTGCGGAACATGTATAGCACTCATAGTACTTTATGGCTTTTTGTCATTTTCCTTACCAGAAATCCTCCGGTGGGGTTGGTCACAAGTGTGGTTCCCATGGTCATGTTCTCTTTGACTTCACGTAAGTTGGGGATTGTTGTGTTTTCTAAGAAAAAATATGAATGAATAAACAGAGTGAGACAGAGTAGAGCAGAGAGAGAACAGCTGGTCAAATTCTTCCCCATTTTCCCATAGGAAGACTCCCAGCCCCTTTCCTTCTCTCGTACTCCACATGTAATTAATACGGACATGTAGTTAAACATAGGATGTTTCTTAATCCCACTATACTGTCCCAAAGCATGTACCACACCGTGTATGGAAATGGATAAAGGATATTAAGCATCAAAACCAAAATGATTAGCGGATACTCTGTCCAATTGGCTGATGCGAAGAAGGAATCAGGAATAAATCACATCCATCATGTGGCTAAAAATAGGACTATACTAGAAGTATTGCTCCAGCTTGGGAATTTTTCAGATCTGCACTTTTTTCCCTGGGATCAACATATTCTCACAAACTTAGGAAATACATTCGTGGGTGTGACATGTGAATTGAAATTCTGAATCTGTTGCAATCCCCCCAAGGAAAATGAAAATTCTGGGTTTATTTCTGATTGTTGTTACCATCTTGAGAGTGGAATCTAATTTCCTCGCAATAAACATAAAACTAACCTATAAGGAGTGGAGCAGTGGGATTTAGTGTCCAAAATTTAACCCAGTTAGTTATCTGTGTATGAGGACAGATCACTATTTTCTCTGTCTATCCTGCCGCTATTTCCTGCCCCCGAGCTTACTCCCTGCTTTCCTCATGAAATTGGTCTTTATACAAATAAATCTATTACTTTATTTTAAGAACAGTAAAATGTGTGACATGCCTCGTACTAATGCGCTTTAACGATTTTAAGATAAATTCTACCACTCATGATATGTCCTCGAGGGGAGGAAAGCAGCTTTGCGGTACTGAAGAGAATTCACACTGTGCCCAATCAACTGTGTCTCCAGATGGATATCTGGGCAAATCCTTTAGCACAGGAATCGTTGTGGTTTAGAATGACCTCTCAGAATCTTAAGGGGCATTCAGGTCAAATATCGAGTGAAATATCACAAATATGTTACACATGCATTTAAACAGTGTTATGCAGCAGACATTACCATGTATTAAAGGACCGTTGCATCGTAATACCGAGGACGAGTTTGGATTTTGTGCAAAATTAATGAAATATCAACTGATGAAGTGAATCAGGGCCATGCTTTGTAGTTATGTATTTTACACAGATAAACGTGTTTAGTATTTTAGCATTTTCATAGTTAAGGGAGGAGATGCCCACCAACGCTAAGAAATCTTGCAGCACACAAATCTGCATTCATTACAGATTAAGTTTACAATCTGGGTTTGATTTTTGATACTGAATGTAAACTGCGTGCAACACTCTTGAGCAACAAAACATAAAAATAGTAAATGTTGGGCCTTCCAACAACTAATTAATCACAGCATTACAGTCCTGGCATAATAACCTTCTAATTTCATTGGTGGGATTTAATGAGGCTTTAAAATGACCAAAAGTTAACCACAAAAATGTTACTTTCCTTATTTTTTTCTGGTATTTTTATGTCTGACGACTTAGTGTGGAGGCAGGTTTGACATTGCAAGAGCAGAATTTCATCAGAGTGTTGATCAGAATTACATTGAAGATGACTGTATGAGCTTTTTACCGAGCATCATCATAGATTCCTGCAGAGGGGTGGGGCAGCCGGTTACACTCTGCATTGGCTTTGATGCAATCTTAAAAAACGGTGACTATTCTCAAAGTCCTGTCAAATTTCCCATAATCAAAAACAGACAAAACAGATTTCGGAATATACAAGGTAGGCAAGAAATCTGCCACGCTAGGGATGAGTCATGCTTAATTTTAGATCGATACACAATTAAAACACTCTTTGAGCAATGGGAGGCTTCGAGTTGGTGATTATGTCAAAGTCAAAGAACAGCACGGCCTGTTGACTTGCTTGTTTTTTTTACACCACTCCCAGCTTTTCACAGAGTCCTCCTGCAGCTGCCAGACTAAATCAATTCTA
>OMNV01016077.1:125685-149306 GCA_900303265.1 Brotula barbata | reverse complement strand
TCATACAATGGACACTTCTGTTTGATCTTGGCCAGCTCCATGTTAACCTGCTTACTGACCACTGCCATGGGATTCCCTCCTGAACAAGCACACACACACACACACACACACACACACACACACACACACACACACACACACACACATGATAGTGACACAACATTTACATGGACAACATCACCCTCTGGGGATGGCTCTTAGTAACTACAGAGTCTTTATGCCAAAAAAGATCTCTGCAGCCTAAAATTATGCCAAGAAGAGATCAGCGCATGCATGATTTGTCATTGTGAACAAACACTACACAAACTCAATCAAGGTACACAAGAGAAATATGCTGATGTAGTAATTGTGGAATAGAACAATAGAACTTGCCCCCTGATGGCACATGTCCAATTGATTTAACTGACTTTGGATACTTCAGGAACATTCATCTTACCCAGTCCTGTCACCACCATGGCTCCTAGGTCGGCTACATAGTTGCCTTTCCTAAATGTGGCCACTCTGCCTCCAACGCGGTCCTGTAAAGAAATTGAAGTATTCATTCTCTAGTTACTTGGTACATTTTTATCAATGAAAAGTTTAGCAGGTTATTTTAAGATAAGACCAGCTCTGTATTCTTAGTTTCACTCTTATGGTTGGCAGAGTACAGCAACTTGACAACCAAACCCTTTGAAACATTATTCTATCATGTCACATGCTGTATTAGTGAGACACTAATTGACAACCCTGTTTTGGTGACCTACCCTAGCCTCCAGGACCGTCACATCCATCCCAAAGCTCTGTAGCTGCCTGGCTGCAGCTAAACCCGACACACCTCCACCAATGACAATAACTTTCCCAGTCTTCTTTGCTGGAGTGTTGAAGCAGAGAACACCACTACTGAGCCTCATTGCACCATTGTAATTAAGAAAATAAATGAAAAGGCTATTTCAATGTCAACGCATGCTATACTGTGTTTTAAACAATTTGGAAATTTACTGTTTACAATCCACAACGAAGAAGAACATGACCAACATTAAGCTAATCGGAAACATTGTTTAAATTTACAGTATACTGGAATTAGTGAAGTGTACTTACTGGGCAAAGGCTTGACCCTCTTGTAAATACCAAAGTTAATTAGGCCATGCCTTTCTAGGTAACTGTGTATCCTGTGGACCAAGACAGCATCACCTAAGAAAGAAGAAAGTACAAGAGAACTCACTGATTATGTTCCCATAATCTTCCATTTGAAAAATAAACGTCTTGTTTCAGACTCACTGTTATATGGAGCTTCAAGCTGCTGTGCAGTGGCCTCAAACGTCAGTTGGATCTTGGGGTTGTCCAGCCACAGCTGGAGCTAGATGAGATCATTACTTATTACTATTTACAGTACACAAGTACCACAAACTGAGGAATGTGTGTGTGAATATGCACTTACTGTACGGTTGCGGATGTAGAGGAAAACCTTCTGAGTCTGCTGGGGACCACTGATGATGTCAGGAAAGCAAGCAGCCTCCTGGGATGTCATACGGTCATGAGGGAGACGGCTCTGGAAAGCAGCTCCTTCCACACCTGAAAAAAAACACAACATATTTTTACTGAGGCTTGCACACATAATTTTAATGAAGATATCTTTCAACAAAATATCAGATGTTTTTGTTTTTTTTGTTTTTTTTGCTTACTTTGTTTTGACTTACCAGATGGTTCCTCAGGTTCGCTGTCATTCTCTTCCTCTGGGGGTGGGGGCGGAGGTGGGATGACCTGCTTTCTCTCCTTCTCTGCTTTGGCGTTCCTCTCCTCCTCAGAGTAATATTCATCCTCAGACAGATTGGCCAGGCTCTCGTCCATCTCGCGGTACTCCACCTGCAGCAAGAGGCACAATAAAAGCTCCATTAAAACCAGCATAGATAAAGATTATGGGGGGGTTTCCATGGTAACCCTGGATAACTGGCAGAAACTGGCACCGTTAAATGTCACTGAAAAAGATGTACAAGAGAAAAACTGTGACAAAGGGATACACTTTAAATGAGCACACATATTGGTCGTTTTCTCAAACTTATGGTTATACAATAATAATTTCTATCATTATCAAATGACAGTTTTTTTTTTGCATTTTTTCCCTCACTAAGCACAGGGGGAGCAGAAACCTAAGATGTTTACTTTTGCCCGCTTGCGTCGACTTGTTCTACGGACTTCAGCTGAGTCCGGGTCCATAGCCCCGGGTCCTCCTTGGTGGGGAAGAGGGGGTCCCCCCGATTCCCCACTTGGAGATGACCTCTCCTTCTTCTTTACATCCATAGGGCCAGCAACCGAAGCTGAGGGACCAGTCTGAGCATCAGAGACTGGTGCCCTATCGCCTCCTACTGCTCCTGTAGAGGATGAAGAGGAGGACGAAGAGGAGCCAGCATCTGATTTCTTACTGGACAGCATCATGGAGGATGTTGGAGGCCTCTCCTTGGGAAAAAAAAAAAGAGTATGGAAATTAGCTGGTTGTCATGACAAACCAAACTAAATCAAGACAAATATGTTCTGATTAAGTAACATAGTTAATAGAAAAGTCAGAAGAAAATTTTAATTATTTATGATTCATATTTCTACAAAATGAAAATGATGGAAAATGTGATTTGAGCAGAAAAGAAAGAAATCAAAAGTTATAGTGGTTTCCTTACATGTTGACTTCCAAATTGAGCATAGGAAACACATTTTGAAAGTGCAACCTACAGTTGCAATTAGTTGTCAACATTCAGCTTAACTTTGAAATTGTTTCTTAGTTGACTATAAGAGAGATTAAACCCCCTCAGTGTGTACTGATGAGCTGCTTAAGGACAACGAATACTGTGAATAACATTGGGCTTTGATGGACAAAGCCAAATATGTCAACTGTATCACTAGATGCATTCATTAACATTGACGGTGCATGAATGTAATGGTTTTATGAGATGACAGCTCAATGGTACAGTAACCTTGTCTTGTTTTACCCATTTCTCCGTGCACCTGGTAATATCCATTCAAACACTACGAAATGAAGAAAGAACCAGTTATATAGGGTTAAAAACAAGACCAACTAAACATTAATGTTGGCCTTTGACAATATACCACTTTTATATATTTGGGACTTACAAGCTTATCAGATAGATTGTGTATCACTTCAATTAATGTAGAATCTAGATTATCTTGACAATTAGCAAGTGTGTACATATACATGGAGGAAAAGAAGCTTAAAAGACAGCTCATACTCTTATCTCATAGCCCCTGAAACACTGACACGATGAATTGGGTGGAGAATAGTTTCAAGTAAACAGTTCACGGGTATTCAAAGGATTTGGAATACATTTTCAAATTAGTAACCCTTCTCTCATTGCGTAAGTGACGTAGGAAAATATTTTTTTAAATTGTGATAAAGATTTCTGAAAGAGTAGTAGAGTAAACCTTACTTTTGCATTCATCTCAGAGTTTAATTTGCTCTGAGGCTGTATTTAGATTTCGGGTTGTCGTAATGGCCAAATAAGCTAGCTAGCTAGCTAGCATGCTGCTAAGTTAGCAGCAGAATACCAACACTTCAGCTAGCATGTGACAGCTCTGCTCTAACATCAGGATACAAAAAACATCTTTGACTGTAAAAAATGTGCAATTGAATTCCCAACAAATGTATGATCTTGTGGCCTGACAATTTTAATCGTTTCTAGATTTGATATTACTCTAGCTATCCAATGCTAACATTAGCTAACGCTGCTAACAATGAGACCCAGCACAGTAGCAGGTGCGACGTGAGAATAAAGGAACACTTTTTTTGTAAAGATGTCGTTGTTGACAAAGTTACAGTGACATATCCTACACACCACAGCGCAATCGCAATAATGTATTCAATGATAAAGGCACGCATAAAATATTAGAAAAATTACCTCGCTATCCCCCGACAATATCAACACAAAGACAGCGCAGCAGCAGATGGTCTCTCAAAAAACTCTCACGCGATTGGTGAAACGAAACAGTGACGTTTCACCACTGCGTAAAATGGTTGGTCTAAGCAAACGTCAATATAAAAATGGGCGGGGCTTCATTATGAATGAAGAATTAAATGAATTAAACTGTTTTTCCCCCCTTCTCGAGTCTTTTAATTGATCACTGCTACTACTATTACATTTCATCAGCACATACATGCACATTTCCAGCTTGATTTCTTATCTTTGATTCTGACTGTGAAATGTTAATAGAGCAGCAGACTGCAGCTGCTCTGAGCTGACGTGAGACTGGGAGTGGAAATGGATGGGCTGGGTGTCAAGGAAAAGACACACAGGTTAAGGTAATCTGCAGCGGCGCACCCAGAACTCAGGGAAGTTACCGATGCGTCGTTGTCTCCTTTGTTTCTCCGGGTTGGAGCAGGCGGTGTGTGAGTATTAATAAAATAACGATTAATCCTCAAATTTTGAGCTTCTTTCCGACGAAATTTTTGGTAATCTGTCGAAAAATCCCATATTCTTAACATTCATGATATGGCGCGTAGTGTGTGCGATTAAATAGATAAACAGAGGCCTTTCAGCTCACCCTCGCCGTAAATACAAGTCACAGATCAGATTAAAAAAGTAGCTCAATCTATGTTTTATAAATGTTTTTGTATTTTCTTGCTTTCTCTCTTTACTGTATCTGTCTTAAGTTTTGCCAAATGCCCCTGAGGTCGTCCTCTCTCCATTTTCCTTAAGTTGTTTTGATCACAATGCCATGTTGTTAAAAGTTATACAGTTAATAGAGTTGTAAATTAGTGACAAATGGAACAGGAAGGCTTTAGCTGTGATTAGAAAAGTCGATCATTCTAGGCTACAATAGCAAATCTATGTTTAAATAGAAGTGTTTCCCTCTGCAATCAAATAAAACAAGTGAATTAAGTTATACTATTCACCTGTATTTTTCCAACAGAACCAAGACAATGTCAAAAGAAAATCAAGAGCCGTCCGAGCGGCCCGACAATACTGCCTTTACCCAGCAGCGGCTGCCAGCCTGGCAGCCCATGTTGTCTGCTGGCATCGTCATTCCAGGGTTTGTCATCATCGGCCTGGCCTTCATAGGCATTGGAGTCGCTCTTTTTGTCACCTCACAGAAAATCCGAGTGTTGGAGGTATGACAGCCACCACTCAACACATATTTTGGATCATGCTGAGAATTGAAAAAGAGGCCAACGTGTCACAAGTTAAAACTGACAAAGGATGATAAATGCATTGTCTAAAAACTTGCTGCTTGTAAGCGATATGACACCTTGGAGGTTGAAGAGGTGTGGTATCAGTAACAAAATGGTGGTAGGAGGTGTAGGAATTAATATTTAATCATTTTTTGTTGTCTCTCAAACAGATGGATTACACCGGGGTTGCAACCAACTCGCCATGCTTTAAGTGCACCGACGCAAAAGGCAAGCCCTGTACTTGCAAGATGGAATTCTACGTCGACCCATTCTTTGAGGTTGCAATGGAAACACTCACTCACACACACACACGCACGCACACTATCACAAAAAGAACATGTCAAGCCGAACACTACCAAAGTCACTGACGCTTGCCTCTGTTTTTGTGATTCTCTTGTCCTCAACAGGGGCCTGTGTTCTTTTACTACGGTTTGTCAAATTACTTCCAGAACTACAGAAAGTATGGTGCCTCCAGAGATGATAAACAACTATCAGGAGATGTGAAAAACTTCTTAGTAAGTGAGCACCACACAGGCCTGTAAATCAATCCACCATATTGGTTTAAAATATACAAATCTTCTAGTGCTATAGTGGAGGTGAACAAAGTTGTCACTCCTTTCAACCATCTGGCTTCTATCATACAGTTTTAGCTGTTTGTCCCAGTGATTTGCCATCGTGTTAGTATAAGCAATTTCTACCAATCCACACACGAATCAGCATTGCCGACGGCCATAGATTTCCCTCAAAGTTAAAACACTTCTGTGTCTTACAATCATTTTTTAAGAAGTGATAACTCCCGACCTGATCTTGACTCTCTTGTAGACTCCTGAGGAGGACTGCTTTCCGTACCGATATGACGGCAAGGATAAACCAATTGTGCCGTGTGGAGCAATAGCAAACAGCATGTTCAACGGTACACACACTGATCATTCAAAGGACTTTGCTGTATAATGTGCGTGGTGTGTGAACGTTGTGTAAAGACGATTTTAATCATTGCTTTTGTTTGTCTTTTTGGAAGACACCTTTGAGCTTTTTCAGAAGGTCAATGGGAAAGAGGTAAAAGTGCCGCTTGACGGAAAAGGGATTGCTTGGTGGTCAGACTACAACATCAAATTTAGAAACCCGGCGGACAAACCTCTGAAGAATGCATTCAATGGTAATAACTAAAGTTGAATTCCGTAGCTGATGGCTGTACATATCAGTGTTGTTTACCTAATTTACCGTTTCACCTGCAGGTACTGTGAAGCCCATCAACTGGCCAGTGCCAGCGTATCAGCTGGATCCGACCGATCCTGCCAACAATGGCTTCATCAATCAGGACTTTCTGGTGTGGATGAGAAGGGCAGCCCTGCCAGATTTCAGAAAGCTCTACCGACGAATCTCAGGCGACGAATATGCAAAGGGCCTGCCAGTCGGAAACTACTCCCTTAAAATTAGCTACAGTATCCTTACACACTCGGTGATGAGTTGATGATGAGCCGTGCTTGGAGGTAAACAAGATGTTGATTGTTGTTTTGTGGTGAAACAAATGAGATTGGGGCCTTTGTTTAAAAATAACGAGAGAATTTATGCGCAAGAAATTCAGATGAAGAAAGAAACCTCAACTTGCGGTTATTTATACATTTCAGTTTAAGTTGTTATGTGCTTTCGGAGCCAGGTGGCATGAGTTTCAATGTTCAAAATCATGTCATGTCTGTCTGTATCAAGTTACAACACACTTAGCACGCTCTCTGGGTGTTTGCTACAGGATCGTAGTCTGACCTGTTTTTCCAGTTAGGTTTGGTTCACTTTTTATCTGAGTATAATGGGACACAATGGTATGGGTGTTCCCTCAAGAGGGGGGAAAAGGTCAGGCAAATATTTTGAAATAAGCAAATGATCTATGTAAATAATGTCCAACATGACTGCGTGCACGGCCAATGTAAATTCTTCAAGGTTATCTTGAATTTTGCATAACACCACAGTAACTATGCACTTTCTTAATTAGGTCTCATATCAAGCTAATGTCTTTTTCAGTGTTGCTATCCTTAACTTGTTGTCCTTCAGACTATCCTGTTCTGAGTTATGACGGGCGCAAGAGGGTGGTTTTCAGCAACGTGTCTTGGATGGGTGGCAAGAATAACTTCCTGGGCATCGCCTATCTCGTGGTTGGTTCGCTGTGTGTTGTCATGTCTGTGGTCATGCTTGTTGTCTACGCTAAATTTAAATTCCCAGATGATGAATGAGTGCATTTTCGTGGACGGTGGCTGTGCTGGGTTTGCTGACCGTACACGAACATCGATCCGTTTTCTTTCATGTTTTTAATTAATGGGCAATGAGTGCAGAGGTCAGTGCTCAAGCAAAGGGGTGTCACACGGCTATAATCCACCGATGAATACAAATGATGACATGAAGATGTTACTCTTTACGCTACAGAATCAGCCAACTCTGGAGCCTCTCCACTGACTGTGAATTAGGAGCCATGCTTGTGAACACTGTGGGTTTACTTATGGACATGGGTACCATTTCTTGTCTCTAAGGACATCTACGAAACTGAGCATTTTTGAAATAACAAAATAATGCGAATCAGTTCCAATTCATTGCCAGTAGAGAAGTGTCACAAAATGACAATCCAAGATTATTGAAGTGTTGTTCACAAGCATAAAATTATTTACCAACATCACAATTCTGATGTAAAGGGAACAATAATGCCTCCGTGGGATTTTGCCAATGAATCTATAGTGATAAAAAGTATAGAGGACAATGTAAACTGAATGTCCACTGACCACAGGCTAATATGAAGCTGACAAATTGGGGAGTACCATGTATGATATATGTTAATATCAAGATGAGTTGTTCATGTTCATTTAGACCCTGCTGCTTTAATTTATGTTGTTTTGAGAACTTTTACAATGTGTGCATAGAACAGGGTGTTAGTCTCACACTTAGGAGTCATACTGTATTTCTGAAAGTCAGTACCCTTCATCACTAAGTCAGATGCCCTGCTGTGTCTTTTGTTACTGAACAAGAATTACATTTGCTTTGCGTCATCACTTCACATGGAAATTTGTGTTGTGAAAACTGGTAGTTTCTTGTTCTAACAGCTCAGGGATATGATGTTAGGACACGGAGCTTGAGTTGTCCTCATTTATACATAAGAATTGTAAATAAGGATTTAACTGTACAACTGTTTGATGTTACGATTTTAATATTTTATTTAATAAAACGTGACCAAATCCATATCATAACTTGTTTCTCTGTTTGTTTCTCTTTTCCTTCTTGTCAATAGTAAAGAATCCATTTAGCCTGTAAATGACACTAATGAGTTTAATGTGTTTAAGATGTATATTATTGTATGTTCTACATTTTGTGCATTGGCCTGTCCATGTTTGTGTGTCCATCGCTAGCCAATATAACTACAAACTAAGATTTGTTAGCTGCTACATACCTATATTATTTCTCCAATTACTGACGGATTCATTGATCAGTCTCAAATGTCAAAATTGATAACTGTGATATTAATAGTCAAATTCTAATTGAAAATTAAAGGAAGCAGTCTTTTTAAAGCTCTTCCATAGACCTGTTTGTAAATTAACTGAAGTTTTAAACATTGTTTTGAAAACTATTGATCAAAACTATCAAATGGTGGAAATGAAAGAGTTCTCATACACTGCATAGTCAAAACCAATCATCTTGGAGTCAAAGATATGTGCCCCATTGTATACTTTTTGTACACTGACCATGCAGGTCTACACAACAAACAGGGCCGTACCCTTTTGTATGCATCAATGAACAGATGTTTTCACTTCTATTGTTCATTTAGTGTGAATTATGAGTTTTTGATTTTCAACGATTCATTTTCAGACCACAGACCAATTCCAAATATAACAAACAAACACATTTATATTTAAATGGATGCCCCCATGTCTTTTAAATTTCGACCACAAACAACTATATGATCTCTTTCAGATCTGTACCCTCTTTTGAGTCAAATCCCAGCTGTTCGGCTGTCTCTATAGCCATGACACACAAATGTATTAAAAACATTAGCAATCTGATCAACTTTGATGACCAAAGCGTGAGAATCTGGGACCACACACACAGAGAAGAGGAGCCGTGAATTAGGAGAGGAAAGAAATGACATCGCAAATTTAATGTTATTGTTTTATGTTTATGTTATAGTATCATAAAAATACAAAACATATAGCTACAATATATCCGTAATCCCTGCTTATTAGAAAAATGATCACAATTATCTTTATACTGATAGCTCTGATGTAAAATCTGTTTCGTTTGGTCGCGTCATTGGAGCCAACTCCCGTTCTCCCCCCAGCGGTCATAGGCGGTAAGTGCGCCTGATTCGCGCAACTGCATTATGGGAAATATAGTTGTAAAATTGCATTGTGTAATGCAATTTGAACCGTTTGAACTACAAGTACCACAAGCCTCGCGCGAATAAATGTGAAACGGCCCGGCGTCTGCGTTTTGACAGCACTTGCGGCAGCTTTGTCAGTCTCTCGTTGGGTACTGCAGACAGACACACAAAGCTTCGTTTCTTTGTTTCAGCCACCCGCCGTAGAAAATGTCTGACGGCGGAGGAGCGGAGGATAATTCGGGCACCATGGAGGTGTCGGCTGTTCAGACAGTCGCGGATCCGTCGGTGTTGCAGAAGCACATTCGTAAACTTATTCCTTTGCTCCTGGAAGATGGCGGCGAGGCCCCGGCCGCTCTGGAAACCGCCCTGGAGGAGAAGAGCTCTGTGGAGCAGATGAGGAAATTTCTCTCTGACCCTCAAGTTCACACCATTCTGATCGAAAGAAGCACGCTCAAAGGTTTGTTTCTGAAATGATCCAATACGGCCACTCCGTGTGGTACTTTAGTGAAATGTGACGTTAAGATTATATGAACGCACCATATCTGTAGCCATCAAATTATCAGTTAATTTGAATTGAGCCTTTGTTAACATTATAGTTGGCCTGCCAATATTTGCCGCATGTATTCTCTTTAAATCGATGCTTTGTTGTGAAATGTGCTTAACTGCGCCACAGTGGGTGGGGAATAGAACCGCTGCTCAATGTACAAAGTGCCTCCTATTAGCAAAGATGATGACTAGCAAGCATCATTTTAAGGCGGATAGACACTTAAATTATATGAACCACTGGAATACAGTCATGTCAAATTTTGTGTGACACTCTTTTTGACCACTTTGCTTTTGATAACCAAACCAGACAGCGGGCCAGTTGTAACAATAATGTTAAATAATGACACACAGAAACGAAACTCATCACTAGAATGAAAAAAGTCACCAACAAGCCATGTGATGTGGTGTACCTTGGGGTGTTATCATGTGAATCAGCTGCCTTCAAAGGAGTCTACAGTTTCTTCAGGCTACATGCAGCCTGAGCTGCTGAGCTGTCTGCTCTTGCTAATGTTTTATAAATGCTGATCCTCTTGGTACTGCACAACATCAGCCTCTGAAACTGGTACTGTGGGGTTTCAATTCAGTCTGCCACTCCCTTGCACTGGTTCACACTAAGAATACCATGCTGCAATGCAGAGAGCTCTGTTTGCAGATCTTTTCCGACTATCTGACCTCACTTTCAGGGGAGGGTGGGGTCCTAGATGGATGAGAACAGAATAAATCATCCGATTGCACTGAAATCTTTTTGCAACATGACTAAGCACAAATGATGGGAACTCACAGCGTATATCACAGTATCAAATAGAGTTTGTTGGCTTTTTTTATCCAATCCTTGCTACTTGAAAGTCTGATAATGTTGAATTTATACATATTGACCATTTTTATGTTTCATCTCTTGATTTTGTGATCCAGTAATTTAGTGGTAATTCAAGTTTCATTTTTTTGAGAGAATCTTTGTTATAACTTTAATTATCCAACTGGAATATAGCTGCAACTGGGGATAAATATTTCTCACCAGACTAAACTGGCAGTTGGAAGTATGATGACATTAAATGTGTACTTGTGAAGATGTGATTTAAATAAAATCTATTTTTTTTATTTTGACTCACAGAGGATGTCGGTGATGAAGGAGAGGAAGAGAAAGAGTGCATTTCTTACAACATCAACATTGACATCCACTATGGGATCAAGTCCAATAGGTAAGTGATGATGAATCCTGCTCAAGTTCAGTGAGTTTAATAAGACCACGTCTCCTCCCAATATAACTTCTGCTCTTGGCAGATATTTATGTCACTGCATAATTATCAGCTGATACTTAAACTTGGCTAATTCTGAGCTATAAATATGTAAATCTGTATCCCTCATGCAGCTTGGCTTTGATCAAGAGGACAGGTGTCATTGATGGAGACAAGCCAATATCAACCCAGGTTCGAGTCCTGACTCTGAGTGAGGACTCCCCTTATGAGACACTTCACTCTTTCATCAGCAATGCCGTCGCCCCTTTCTTCAAGTCTTACATCCGTGAGTCTGGAAAAGCAGACAGGTATTTCTCAAGAAATTTGTTTTCTGTTGTTTCAACCATGACCTCAGCATGCAGCAATGTAATGCTGACAGAGGTTCATCTTGTTTTTTGTTTTTTTCACAACTATCCAGAGATGGCGATAAAATGGCTCCCTCTGTTGAGAAGAAGATCGCTGAGCTGGAGATGGGCCTTCTGCATCTGCAGCAGAACATTGAGATTCCTGAGATCAGCCTGCTCATCCACCCCAACATCACAAATGTTGCCAAGCAGTGCTATGAGCACGGGGAGAAGCCCAAGGTCACAGACTTTGGAGATAAAGTGGAGGACCCAACCTTCCTGAACCAACTGCAATCTGGAGTCAATCGCTGGATCAGGGAGATTCAGAAGGTAAGAGAAAAAAGAGAGAGACTGGATACAGAGTTGTGTTGGATATTGAAATGCACAACTATTATTAACCAAATGTTTGTGAAAATATTTGTTGAGAAATGGTGTCATTTTGTGTTGAACATAACAAAAAAAATCTGTTATGTGTCCACCATGCTCAGGTGACAAAGCTGGATCGTGATCCAGCTTCAGGGACAGCCCTGCAGGAGATCAGTTTCTGGTTGAACCTGGAAAGGGCCCTTAACAGGATCCAGGAGAAGAGAGAAAGCCCAGAGGTTTTGCTCACACTGGACATCCTCAAACATGGCAAACGTTTCCATGCTACAGTCAGCTTTGACACAGACACTGGTGAGGTTCTACAAGTGACAAACAGTCCCAAATCCACATTTGACTTGATTTTCCTTCTTATAATAGTAATAATAATTACATGTTCATCTTTCTTTGACTAGGTCTCAAACAGGCTGTGGAAACAGTCAATGACTACAATCCTCTAATGAAGGACTTCCCTCTCAACGACCTGCTCTCTGCCTCTGAGCTTGATAAGATCCGCCAAGCTCTGATGGCCATATTCACTCACCTGAAAAAGATTCGAAACACCAAGTACCCCATCCAGAGAGCTCTGCGTCTTGTTGAGGCCATCTCCAGAGATCTGAGCTCTCAGCTCCTCAAGGTGTTGGGTACAAGGAAGCTCATGCATGTTGCCTATGAGGAATTTGAAAAGGTTAGTGATGTTGAGTTCTTTGTGCTGACAAAATTAGTTGAATTGTGTAACTTGCAACTGGAATAAACAGGGGATTCAGTTATATTACTTAATTTATTTACTCAAATACTTTTCTCTTTGCAGGTAATGGTTGCATGCTTTGAGGTTTTCCAGACCTGGGAGGATGAGTATGAAAAACTCCAAGTGCTTCTAAGGGACATAGTGAAGAGAAAGCGAGAGGAGAATCTAAAGATGGTGTGGCGTCTGAGCCCTGCCCACAGGAAGCTCCAGTCGCGTTTGGACCACATGAGACGTTTCAGAAGGCAGCATGAGCAACTGAGGGCTGTCATTGTTCGTGTGCTGAGGCCTCAGGTAAAATATTCATGTTTATAACCAGAAAGGGTCCTTCTGTGTTTTGCTCAAGAAACATAAGTAAGAATAAAGATTTTTGTTGTGCGAATCAGTGTCTGCTATGGCCACACTCACCAGCATTTGTAACTTTAATATTAAATGTTCCACTTGACAATTATTACAATAAATCCATCATAATTTCTCTGTTAATTATGTCTGGGTTTATGGACTCTTGAGTAAGAAATGGTTCCTTCGTGTCGTTTGTGCCTAGATTTCTGCTGTGCCGCAGCATGCTCCTGGAGAGACGGTTGAGCCTCAAGATATGAAGGTGGCTGGAGTTCTCTTTGATGCGGCTGATGCCAATGCTATTGAAGAGGTAAACCTGGCATATGAGAATGTCAAAGAGGTCGACGGTTTAGATGTGTCCAAGGAAGGTATGGAAGCCTGGGAAGCTGCCATGAAGCGTTACGACGAGCGCATTGACCGCGTAGAGACCCGCATCACTGCCCGCCTGCGTGATCAGTTGGGCACTGCCAAGAATGCCAACGAGATGTTCCGTATTTTCTCTCGCTTCAATGCCCTCTTTGTTCGTCCCCACATTCGTGGCGCCATCCGAGAGTACCAGACACAGCTCATCCAGCGCGTGAAGGATGATATTGAATCGCTGCATGACAAGTTCAAAGTGCAGTATCCTCAGAGCCAAGCCTGTAAAATGAGCCACGTGCGCGACCTGCCACCTGTGTCTGGCTCCATCATCTGGGCCAAACAAATTGACCGTCAACTTACCGCATATATGAAGAGGGTGGAGGATGTCCTTGGAAAAGGCTGGGAGAACCATGTGGAGGGGCTGAAGCTGAAACAGGATGGAGATAGCTTCAGGGCTAAACTCAATACACAAGAGATATTTGATGACTGGGCTCGCAAGGTATGAAGCTGCGTATCATCATCATCAGTTTTCTTTACTATTTATTTGTCCAGTGAATGTGCTCCTAATATTTCATGTTATCTTTTTCAACTTGTAAATCAGGTGCAGCAGCGTAACCTTGGTGTGTCTGGCCGCATCTTCACCATTGAGAGTACCCGTGCTCGTGGCCGAACAGGAAACATGCTCAAGCTTAAAGTCAACTTCCTCCCAGAGATCATCACTTTGTCCAAAGAAGTCCGCAACCTTAAATGGTTGAGCTTCCGTGTTCCTCTCGCCATCGTCAACAAAGCCCATCAAGCTAACCAGCTGTATCCATTTGCCATCTCTTTGATCGAAAGTGTGCGCACGTATGAGCGCACTTGTGAGAAGGTGGAGGAGAGGTCCTCCATCTCTCTTCTGGTGGCTGGGCTGAAGAAAGAGGTCCAGGCTCTAATAACCGAAGGCATCACTCTGGTCTGGGAGTCCTACAAGCTGGATCCCTATGTCCAGAGGCTTGCTGAGACAGTCTTTAACTTCCAGGAGAAGGTCAGTATGGAGGATATTTGCAGACCTTAAGCCCGAGAAGCTTATTGTGTTGGCTATAGAGCCAATTGTTGTCATGTAAGAACTAAATACAACCAAAAAACAAATGCCATTTCCCTTTTTTTCTGGCACTGGTTCCATACAGGTGGATGACCTCTTGCTGATTGAGGAGAAGATTGATCTTGAGGTTCGCTCGCTTGAGACCTGCATGTACGAGAACAAGACTTTCTCTGACATCCTCAACCGTGTCCAGAAAGCCGTGGACGACCTCAATCTGCACTCTTATTCCAATCTGCCCATCTGGGTTAACAAGCTTGACATTGAGGTTGGCATCAATAGAAAGATTATTTATATAATTTTGGTCACAATTGAATAGTTTAACTTTTCTACAGCTTTACTGGAAGGTTTTAAGTACATTCTGTGCCCTGTAGATTGAGCGCATCCTGGGAGTGCGTCTGCAGGCAGGGCTTAAGGCTTGGACACAAGTGCTCCGAGGCCAGGTGGAAGACAAAGCTGATGTGGACATGGACACAGAGGCTCCACAAGTGAGCCACAAACCTGGAGGTGAACCAAAAATCAAGGTATGTTCGACTGTCATTGCTCCGTTTATGGTTTGCCATGCTGTGTAATTTTAGCCATCACTTTAAAGAACCTCAAAATATCTATTTGATAATTTCAAATATTTAGCAATGTACTCGCTTGATTTATCTCGTCAGCTCTCTTCTGTGCCAGGCAATGGATACACTGTATGTTTTTCATTTTGAAATATATATGAATTCCTTTCCCTCAGAATGTTATCCATGAGCTAAGGATTACCAACCAGGTGATCTACCTGAACCCACCAATCGAAGACTGTCGCTACAAGTTCTACCAGGAGATGTTTGCCTGGAAGATGGTCATCCTGTCCCTTCCAAGAATCCAGAGCCAGAGATACCAGGTCGGTACTTTGCCTACAGTTTGGACAATAAGTCAGAGCTGTGATTCCTACTGCGACAAGCAATACCTGAGACATGTTTTTACTATCCTTCTTCACTAGGTGGGTGTCCATTATGAGCTGTCAGAGGAGGAGAAGTTTTACCGAAATGCCTTGACCAGAATGCCAGATGGCCCTGCAGCCTTAGAGGAGGCCTACAATGCAGTTGAGGACATTGTCAACGAGGTGGAGCAGTACGTCAAGGTAAGAGTCGCCTACTGTCTTATTCTGTATTGCTGTAGAAGAAGTGAACCACATATACAGTAGATGAATATATTATTACCTTATGATCTGTGTGCATGCTATTTTACTAGAATTAATCTGAGTCATTGACTTTGTCCGTCTACCCAGGTGTGGCTGCAGTACCAGTGCTTGTGGGATATGCAAGCAGAAAACATCTACAATCGTTTGGGTGAAGATCTGACCAAATGGCAGGCACTGCTGGTCCAGATCCGCAAAGCTCGTGGAACCTTTGATAATGCAGAGACACGGAAAGAGTTTGGGCCTGCGGTTATTGATTATGGAAAGGTAATGATTCTTTATGAATGTTTTGTATTTGAAAAATGGACATCTATTTTGTCAACATTACATTACATGTATTATCATCTACACACACATTCTCTATACATGAATTTGTACTTTCGTCAAGTGTTTGTATTTGTTTCCAACTCCAGGTGCAATCCAAGGTGAACCTGAAATATGACTCATGGCACAAAGAAGTACTCAGCAAGTTTGGACAGATGCTTGGCCAGAACATGCAGGACTTCCATTCCCAGATTTCTAAGGTAACACAACAAGATTGGAATAAGATATGAAGATATCCAAACTTTTTTTACTTGACAGTAACAGGATATTTTTCTAACCTGACATATTCTTGCTGTTTGTCTAGTCCCGTCAAGACCTGGAGCAGCATTCTGTGGACACAGCTAGCACCTCAGATGCTGTCAACTTTATAACATATGTGCAGACCCTGAAACGCAAAATCAAACAGTTTGAGAAAAATGTTGATGTAAGTACTTGATGAAAACTTTCAATACCGTATTATTTTCCATTGGTATTACATTGTGGTTTAAACCACTGCTTGATTCTAAATCGGATTTGTTCTGCCCACAGATGTTCCGTAATGGACAGCGTTTGCTGGAGAAGCAGAGATTCCAGTTTCCGCCTTCTTGGCTCTACATTGACAACATTGAAGGCGAATGGGGAGCCTTCAGTGACATAATGAAGCGTAAGGATACGGCTATCCAGCAGCAAGTGGCCAACCTGCAGATGAAGATCGTCCAGGAGGACAAAGCTGTAGAAAACCGCACCACTGACCTCCTCAATGACTGGGAGAAGACCAAACCAGTTGCTGTAAGAAAATCTGGATCATCTAATTAAATTTACTACAACTAAACTTATAATTTTCATCATTATTTTATATTAAATAAGTTTTAAATGATTCTTGATGTCTTCTACCAGGGTAACTTGCGTCCAGAGGAAGCTCTCCAGTCACTGACAATCTATGAAGGCAACTTTGGCCGTCTGAAGGTTGAAAGGGAGAAGTGTGCCCGTGCCAAAGAGGCACTGGAGCTCACTGACACTGGTCTGCTCAGTGGCAGTGAAGAGAGGGTGCAGGTAATGGAGCACCTATTCACATTAGGACATTAATTCATCCAAAACTTAATGAATATTATTCATGTTGAACCCTATTGTACATGGGTTCACAGAAAAAATGACTGAAGGGATACTAATTCTGACTTATTTGTGTGTCTGTGATGACTTCTAGGTGGCACTAGAGGAGCTTCATGACCTGAAGGAGGTGTGGTCTGAACTATCAAAGGTCTGGGAACAGATCGACCAAATGAAAGAGCAGCCATGGGTATCTGTACAGCCACGCAAGGTAACTAAAACAGCATTCAGTCTAGTTAGCACTAAGACAATGAACTTTCCTTTGAGGATTTCTCTTGGATTTAACTGTCCTTGTGTTGGTGTTTTGTATTTGTAGCTACGTCAGAGTCTAGATGCCCTTCTAAACCAGCTGAAGAACTTCCAAGCAAGGTTAAGACAGTATGCCTCCTACGAGTATGTCCAGAGGCTGCTTAAAGGATATCTGAAGGTTAGTCATCTAGTATTCCTTGCTTATTTTCACTTGCAACATAGAAATTGCCAGATTACTCAGTCTTTTTCTCTGACCAGGTTAACATGCTGGTGATTGAGCTGAAATCAGAAGCTCTTAAGGACCGCCACTGGAAGCAGTTAATGAAACGTTTGCACGTGAACTGGGTCTTGTCAGAGCTGACCCTCGGGCAGATCTGGGATGTAGACTTGCAGAAGAATGAAATGGTGGTGAAGGACGTTCTCTTGGTAGCCCAAGGGGAGATGGCTTTGGAAGAGTTCCTCAAACAGGTGAAGATGGACGGCTTTCTAGCTGATTTGCTATATTTATGTTTGTAGGTTGCAGTTTAAAAGCTTGTCCAATTTAGATTGAGTGTGTTAATAAGGCATTGATTCTAATGAACATGTGTTAGTAAGATGTGGAATTATTTTTTGTATTTAAACAAGCACTGTAGTGTTTTATTCTTCTTGGTTATCTTTTCTCATACTTTGGATTCCTATTCGATTCTGAATCATTCACATTTTTATGTGCTTTAAATATAATCATTGCTGTTTCTGGCCCTCAGATCCGTGAAGTGTGGAACTCATATGAGTTGGACCTGGTGAACTACCAAAACAAGTGTCGCCTGATTAGAGGCTGGGATGATCTCTTCAACAAAGTCAAGGAACACATCAACAGCGTGTCTGCCATGAAGTTGTCACCTTACTACAAGGTTAATAGAGTTGCCTCTTGTTTTCATAGGAGTCTGTAATTCAAATTTATTTTTTAAACTTTTTTAGTTGCAAGTAAGCAACAGAACGATCACTTGTTTCTTTTTTTCAGGTTTTTGAGGAAGATGCCTTGAGCTGGGAGGACAAGCTGAACCGCATCATGGCTCTGTTTGATGTTTGGATTGATGTCCAGCGTCGCTGGGTCTATCTGGAAGGCATCTTCACAGGCAGTGCTGACATCAAACACCTGCTGCCTGTAGAAACACAGAGGTTCCAAAGGTATATGGAGGGCTCATTTTACACTCGATTGCAAGTTCCACCTGTTAAGTCGTCTTTACGTGTTCCTCCGACTGCTACAATAACCTAATCTGTCTCATGGTCTTGATTCCATAGTATCAGCACAGAGTTCCTGGCACTGATGAAGAAGGTGACAAAATCTCCTCTGGTGATGGATGTGCTGAACATACAGGGAGTGCAGAGATCTTTGGAGAGACTGGCTGACCTTCTGGGGAAAATCCAAAAAGCCCTGGGAGAGTACCTGGAGAGGGAGCGGTCCTCATTCCCCAGGTATGATGAACAGGGCAAGATTTTGATGGGAATGTGCCTCATTACCAATGAAGGTTTAGACATTTGCGATCATACTGAAATTTTTAAATCACTACAACTTTTTTGTGTTGTTCCATGGATTCATGTATTGACCTCCAATGATGAATAACCCTGCATCTGTCTGTCATCCTCATTTTCGCCAGGTTCTACTTTGTGGGAGATGAAGACCTGCTAGAGATCATAGGTAACAGCAAGAATGTGGCCAAACTACAGAAGCATTTCAAAAAGATGTTTGCTGGTGTTGCCAGCATCCTGCTCAATGAGGACAACACCGAGGTGCTGGGAATCTCCTCCCGTGAGGGTGAGGAAATTATCTACAAAACACCAGTCTCTATCACCGAACACCCCAAGATCAATGAGTGGCTGACGCTGGTAGAGAAGGAGATGAGAGTGACACTGGCCAAGCTGCTAGCAGAGTCTGTTACAGAGGTCACGACCTTCAACAAGGGCACGGCTATTGACCTGAGCCAGTACATCACTTGGATTGACCGTTACCAGGTTGGCATGAAGAATTCTAATTCATTCAAACTTAATTGTTAATTGCAATTGAAAGCTGAATATTTGTTCATGTAATGTCATCTGCCTTCTCTGTCCACAGGCCCAGTTAGTGGTGCTCTCCGCTCAGATTGCCTGGTCTGAGAATATTGAGTCAGCCTTGACCACCGTCTCTGGTGGTGGCGACATGGCACCCATGCAGAGTGTGTTGTTAAACACGGAGGCCACCCTCAATGTTTTGGCTGACACTGTGCTGATGGAGCAGCCCCCACTCCGCAGGAGAAAACTAGAGCACCTGGTAAGAGGGAGTATTTCTTCTTTTTTTGGGTTGTTTGTTTTTGAGTAATGTGCTATGAAAACTGAAAATCTGTCTGCAACTCTTTTCTCTTCTCTCTTAGATCACAGAGTTGGTGCATCAACGTGATGTGACTAGGACTCTGATTAAGAATAAGATTGACAACCCAAAATCCTTCGAGTGGCTCAGCCAGATGCGCTTCTACTTTGACCCCAAGCAGACAGATGTCCTGCAACAGCTGTCCATTCAAATGGCCAATGCCAAATTTAACTATGGCTTTGAGTACTTGGGTGTCCAGGACAAGCTTGTCCAGACCCCTCTGACAGACCGTTGTTATCTAACCATGACCCAGGCTCTGGAGGCCCGCCTTGGAGGGTCGCCGTTTGGTATGGAATTTTATCTTTAGAAAATTAGGACATTACTCTCTTGTATATAAGATTCAAATAACAGAGATTGTCTATTTTCATCAGGTCCTGCTGGCACAGGGAAGACTGAGTCAGTGAAAGCACTTGGTCACCAGCTGGGCCGCTTTGTCCTGGTCTTCAACTGTGATGAAACATTTGACTTCCAGGTACACAGCGATATTTCAAGTTATTAGGATAGTTTATTGCCAGTATGTTTGTTTGCACACGGTCTGGTTGTTCCTGATATTGGCCGTCTCTGTGCAAACAAGGAATATCTTCCTTTGTTGATTTTGTTTTCATTTGTATTCATTCAGGCTATGGGTCGTATTTTTGTGGGTCTGTGCCAAGTTGGAGCTTGGGGTTGCTTTGACGAATTCAACCGTCTGGAGGAGAGAATGCTGTCTGCCGTTTCCCAGCAGGTCCAATACATCCAGGTGGCCTTGAGGGAGCACAGCAACCCCAACAGAGACAGGAGTATGTACACTATGCAGTATGTAGGAATTGAGGAAGTATGATTATTTAGGTAAATGTCCTTCAGTTATTATGCCCAGGTTCAAGCATGTGAGAGTAAAGTATTCGTCCCACTTAAGTACCATCAAGCAAGAAATAGAAAACGGTCTTAAAATATTGATGCCATCAGCCGCTAACATTACACATTGTCATACACAGGCAAGAATTATTTTCCATGTAGAAAACTAGATTTTCCACATAAGATCTGCTATGGTAATGAGCTTCCACCTATTTTTTACACTCCCAGGTGTGCCTGTCACCACTGAGCTCCTGAACAAGCAGGTCAAGGTGAGCCCAGACATGGCCATCTTCATCACAATGAACCCTGGCTACGCTGGCCGTTCCAACCTGCCTGACAATTTGAAGAAGCTGTTCCGCAGCTTGGCCATGACCAAGCCTGATCGCCAGCTGATCGCTCAGGTCATGCTCTACTCTCAAGGGTTCCGCACAGCTGAGATCCTCGCCAAAAAGATTGTCCCCTTCTTCAAGTATGTAGTTTGACTGATATTTGTCTTAAACGTGCATTTTCATTTGAGAAGCTTGAGAAGTTTGAGTTTGGCCTTTTTCTCTATTTCAGGCTATGCGATGAGCAGCTGTCATCCCAGAGTCACTATGACTTTGGCCTGCGAGCTCTCAAGAGTGTGCTGATTAGTGCTGGCAATGTAAAACGTGAGCGCATCCAGAGGATCAAAAAGGAGAAGCTTGAGCGCGGAGAGGTTGTTGATGAAAACGATATTGCAGAGAACCTTCCTGAACAGGAGGTATAACTCCATCTATCACTCAGAAATTATTTTCTGTGCTGTTTTGCCTAAAAGCATTTTACAATCTTCCAAAAATCTAAAAGGAAAGAAAGATTTCACTCATTCTGCGTCCCTGTCTTTTACTTTAGATCCTGATTCAGAGTGTGTGTGAGACCATGGTTCCCAAGCTGGTGGCAGAGGACATTCCTCTACTGTTCAGCCTTCTGTCAGATGTCTTCCCAGGTGTCCAGTACATGCGTGGAGAGATGACTGCTCTGAGAGAAGAACTGAAGAAGGTCTGTGCAGAGATGTACCTCACCTATGGAGATGGTGACGACGTGGGCAGCATGTGGGTGGAGAAGGTATGTACCTAAAAGAGGTTTATGAAGTCTTCCATCAGTGCGACTACAAATGTTAGGGCTATGCATACTTAATGACTTAAATTTTCTGAAGCATCAGTTAAGTGTCACCCTCTTTATTTCAGGTCCTCCAGCTGTACCAAATTACACAGATCAACCATGGACTGATGATGGTGGGTCCCTCAGGTAGTGGTAAGACTTTGGCGTGGCGGGTGCTTCTCAAGGCCCTGGAGAGGCTTGAGGGACTTGAAGGTGTGGTTCACATTATTGACCCCAAGGCCATCAGCAAGGACCATCTTTATGGAACCCTTGACCCCAACACACGTGAATGGACTGATGGATTGTTCACACACATTCTCAGAAAGTGAGTACAATTTTACATGTTAAATGCCTAAATTTGTTGTGCATTTTACAAAACAGAACTTTTGCTCGTGGAACATGTAAATTTTTTAAGAACCAGAAATATTTGTAGAATAACATGTCTACTGTTTTACCCTAAATTCCAGAATCATCGATAATGTACGAGGGGAACTACAGAAGCGCCAGTGGATCATCTTTGATGGAGATGTTGACCCTGAGTGGGTTGAAAATCTCAACTCTGTACTGGATGACAACAAGCTACTCACTCTGCCCAATGGAGAGCGTCTCAGCTTACCACCTAATGTAAGAGCATGACACTTTTACATGCATTTCCTTTGTCATTTTGGTCAACAGATACTGCATGTGTTCGTGATCATTGAATAGACCAAAAACTACAAATCTACATTTAACATTATGATCTATCTGAACACCTTTTTGTGTGGTCTGGTTGTATTGACACAGCTATTTTTTTCCTCTCCCCAGGTTCGTATAATGTTTGAAGTGCAGGACCTGAAGTATGCCACCCTGGCCACCGTATCTCGCTGTGGTATGGTCTGGTTCAGTGAGGATGTTCTCAGCACTGACATGATCTTCAATAATTTCCTGGCTCGCCTGCGTAGCATCCCATTGGACGAAGGAGAGGATGAAGCTCAGCGTAAAAGGAAAGGCACAGAGGATGAGGAGGAGACTTCATCACCAATGTTGCAGGTGGGTTTGTGAGTCCAATGTGTAGCTTTTTTATGTATTCATTTAATCAGGTCAGCTAAGATGAAAATATTATTTGCAAGAGTCGTCCATATTTCCAAAGCTCCTTTTTTATTAGTCCTCTTCAATAAAGGACTCTATAAAATGTATCTATTAATGTGCTTTCTTCCAGATCCAACGTGATGCTGCCGCTATCCTGCAGCCTTACTTCACCTCCACAGGCCTGGTCATCAAAGCCTTAGAGCATGCCTCTAAGATGGAGCACATCATGGACTTTACCCGCCTGCGCTGCTTGGGTTCCCTGTTCTCAATGCTGCACCAGGCCTGTCGTAATGTCGCTCTCTACAACAACAACCACCCCGACTTCCCAATGCCGATTGACCAATTGGAGAGATATATGCAGGTAATATTTTGGCTTCTGCGTTTCAAGTGTATGTTACCAAATATGAGATTCATTCTTCTTTCAGACTGGTTATGTTAGAATCCAAACATCCAGTGTGCCAGAGAAACAAAAGATTTGTGAAAAACATGTGAATTTTCTTGTGTTACAGAGGTATCTGATCTACGCCGTGCTATGGTCGTTCTCTGGTGATGGACGTCTAAAGATGAGGGCAGAGCTTGGAGAATACATCAGACGCATCACCACCGTTCCCCTTCCTTCTGCTCCCAATGTCCCCATCATTGACTATGAGGTAGACAACATAAAAGGACCCATGGATTTATGTATCTGCAAGTCACTAAAAGCATACTAAAGGTTTTTCCAACTTCTATGTTCACATCTTTGGTTTAACCACAGTATTGTTACTCTTTCCATCCAGGTGTGTATCTCAGGAGAGTGGCAGTCATGGCAGGGCAAGGTGCCCCAGATTGAGGTTGAGACCCACAAGGTAGCATCTCCTGATGTGGTGGT